>JABSTQ010003734.1:0-244554 GCA_013358835.2 Ixodes persulcatus
GCCCTTGTGTCTTCTAGGATGTGTTGGTTCAGTGTCCCATGGTTTGAGACGTTTGAGTCAGAGCCGTTTATTGAGAGAGTTTGGCCATACATTGGTTTGAATACCGAGCATCTCGGGCCAACCACAGCCCGCGAAAATGCCCCTAGGCGGTGGGTCCGCGTGCTCTAAATTTGTGCCACGACTATACTTCGTTTCACCTTATGTGCGAGCGAAGGCAAAACTGGAAGCGCGAGCACGGAAGCCCGTGCGTTCAGGCTTTGCTCGAGCGCGCGAGCTGGGAGAAATGCAAAAAGCGCTGGTCTCGCGCCTTCTAGCTTTGGCTTCGCTCGCAGGTAGTGAAAACGAAGTATAATTTGAGCCGTGCCGAGCGGAACTCCGCGTCTCAAGACGCTCGCGCACCCTAGAAGCACTATATAGCTCCTACGGAGCAGAGTAGCGCAATCCTTTTATCCGCGTGTTTTGCCGACAACATGCCGACAGAGCAGCTCGGCGCGAGTCACGTGGTACTCAGGTTCCAGGAGCGGCCCGCCCTAGAGTCACTAAATACCGCCCTATGGGAGAATACATGAGATCGACGCAACGACCTATAAAAATAGACGGCGAGTTCACACTTTTCAAAACTAGTCTGTCGGATAGTTGGTAATGCACTAAACACTTTATCAAGTTTTTTATAAATATCGGATGCGTGTGCAAATTTTGAGAAGCAATTTCCAAGGCAATGGGGTTTGAAGCAGACGATTTTTGCACGCAGCGGAGATTGGCTCTTTGGTTGGCCGGAGCGGGTCCACGTGGACGCTGTGACGTTGCCGCGTTGTCTGCTGTAGTGCCGCTCGTGCAATTTAAAAACAAATTACGTCCTTACTTGGCACAAAACTCACGTAAATGATTCTAAAATGTTCCTTTATTATGTCAAAAACAATTGTCGTTCCGTACATCTCCACAACATTGAAGAAACAACGATTTTCTCACGTTCCCCATGTGATTTCTGACGGAGTTGGAACCTCCGTGCGTTCGCCGCTAGTCGCCGAGAGACGGCGTCTAGATTGCGCTACTCTGTCTCCGAGGAGCTATATAGTGCTCTATGCGCACCCCACCCTTTGCATGCTTTCTTTCAGCCAGTCTCATGACGCTGTTCTAGCAGTGCAGACAAGGCTGGCGCACGACGCGTGGCTTTGGAAAGTGCCTCCTATCACGAGGTCTCGTACAAAACAATAGCGTTTCGCTGAGCTAGCTCACGCGCCTGCCTTTGCTTCACTGTCGACATTGTGAGATGGAGTAGAGGTAGGGTGCCTGATCGCGTCTCTGACTGGTGTGTTTAGCGTCCTATCTCGCCCATACATCAAAAGTGGTCCCGCAGTGGCAACAAATGACGTCACAGAAGCCGGAGTGCATTCTGTTGACTGTCGCGATCCTGGCGGTTTGCCGTAGAAATGCTGGCGAGAAGCACGAACGAACGCGAGTGTCGCTGTCGTCAGAACGTCCGAGGCGTCCCAACTTCCGGCTGCTGTAGCTTCCGTGGCTGTCCCGTGGAGAGCGACCTGCAGCAGTACAGGCGTCTGCCATATTTTCCCCAACTGTTAGGACGCCGCCAGGATCGCGACCGGCGACAGCATGACACTTCTAAGACGTCATCAGGCGAAATCGAGGGACCACTTTTTTGCGTGAATGCTCGCCAGAGCCGGTTGTAATACTGACAGTGTGTTGTGCCTTCCTTCGAGACAGTCCCGAGAAGAGACGCTAAGCGGGCCTTGTCTTCTAGGGGCAGGTGTTGGTTCAGTGTTTCCCATTGTTTGAGACGGTTGATTCAGGTTTGAGTAGTTTGTTCTCTTAAATCTAGGCGCTCTTAAAAAATGCTTTGGGAAGTGGCGCCATCTCTGTTCTTGAGTTTAAACCACAAATCGCCGGTCAATCTTTTAAACTGGCAAGTATTTGTTTTTATACTTTATAACTCACGCTGTGCGGTTTATATTCAAAAAAAGGCAAAATATAATTTTTACGGTTTTACGAAAAGTTGCTGGTTAGAGTTATTAAATAAGGGAGGCTAGCTATCATCATCATTTGTTTCATGTTTCGTTTTCGGATGAATACTCGGAAGTCAGAACGTGTTATGGTGAAATCGCGGCCCATTTTTCCTCCCAAGTTTTCCCGGTCGCTGGCCTGTCCTTCGTTGCCCGCAGTCTTCCTTCTGCAAGCATTCTCTAGATTAAAAACGCTGCGAGATTGAGACGTGATCACCTGGAAGAACCGCTGCGGAACCCACAACGAACCAACGAACCACACCGATCCACACCATGTATCTGGTGGGACTCACCGGTGGCATCGCCTCTGGCAAGAGCACCGTGACGGAAATCCTCCGAAGCCTCGACGTCGAAGTGATCGATGCCGACCGCATCGCGCGAGACGTGGTCGAACCGGGAAAGCCGGCATGGTTCAAGATCCGACGCGAATTCGGCGCCGAGGTCTTCCTCAGCGACGGTCAGCTCGACCGCCCCGCTCTCGGGCGCATCGTATTCAGCGACGTCACCAGGCGGAAAGTGCTGAACCGGATCACTCATCCCGAGATTCACAAAGAGATGGCAGCCCAGTGCCTGAAGTTAATGCTCAAGGGACATCAGTTCGTCGTCATCGACGTGCCTTTACTCTACGAGACCAAGACCGTGCTACGGTTCCTCCATAAGGTCATCGTGGTGAACTGTACGCCGGATCAGCAGCTGATTCGGCTGATGCTGAGGAACGGACTGGGCGCCGAGGACGCGCAGAGCCGAATCCGAGCGCAGCTGCCGCTTGAGCAGAAGTGCGCATTGGCCGACTTCGTGATCGACAACTCGACGGACTCGGCCCATACCAGGAAACAGGTTGAAGACGTGGTCCGGACTCTCAGAGCGTCGAGGACTCACTGGAAAATCCGCGCCATCGTTTTCGTTGTCCTCACGGGTACAATTGTAAGTGTAGCGTGGACGGTGAAACTATTCTGGAATTTCGCGACGTCACGATAGCCGACACGGGTCGTAGAATATTCATGTGTTATACGGGTCTCTTTATTTCAAAGGAATGGGGCAGGTGTATCAAACACGCATGACGACGTTAAACTTACCAATACTAGCGCGAGTACTAGTTCTGAAATATGCCAAAGACAACTGGGCCATACAGCATTTCGGTTCACTTTGTATTTTATACACACCCTTTGGGGTCTGTACTTCCATTCCATGGAGAGCTGCTATATAGGGTGTCTGCAATACCAAGGCTGGATCTAAAATGGGCCGTAAAAATCGGCACCTGCTTGTAGCTAACTAAACGTTTCGTCAATGGTGTATTTCACAGGTGGGCTTTACCTTGTAAAATTACAAGGTATAGCTCCCTTTCTGTAAAAAAATAGGGCCAAAACCTTGCGAGGGTCAATGGTGGACGACGAAGTCGAGTTGCGGGGGCGTGTTTGGCGCATGTATTGATACATGGTGCTACCTCCTCATCAAGACTGCTCGCGATGAACGTGGTCTATTAAAATGAACATAAATTTCTTGTAATGTATCTTTACTTTGGTTTAAAAATAAATGTGGACAATGATAGCAAAACTTGAACTTACAAAAAAGAAAATGCGGTTACATAACGACGGCGCTCTTGCTGCCGACAAATTTTGTTTGACGTCGTCTGCCTTTTTTCGTTGATCGGCTACACCTTCCGACACTGCGCCTGATGCCATCTATCAATACGTGCATTAAACTCGCCCCGCCGCTCGACTAGGCTGTGTGCGTTGCCATTCGCCGTTGACCCCGGCAAGATTTTTGGCCCTATTTTTTACAGAAAGAGAGCTACGCTGTGTAATTTTACAAAATAAACTCACCTGTGAAATACAACTTTGACAACAAGTTTAGACTGCTACGTGCAGGCGGCGATTTTTACAGCCCATTTTAGATCCAGCCTCGGTATTTCAGACACCCTATATACCGCAAAGTACCGGGGGAGTGCCCACACCACTTTCACAGAAAACTGGGGTAATCTAGACATGGGCACTGGTCCGGTCAAATCTGGCGCTTAACGTATACTTTGTAGGATTCCCAAATTTGGGAAATGTTAATGGTGGGCGCTTGAACGAAGTGGGCACCTCCGCAGTATTTTACGGTATATACTGACAAGTTATTTTTTTCAGATCAGGATTGCTACATCCCACATCCTATAGCTTTTCTTTCTTTTTTTTGGAAAGTTTACACACGTCTAATTATACACATGCGACTTGAACTGAATGTTTATTCATCTAGTCTCATGTCTATTATCCTATACTTGGCATCAGCTATTTAGTGCTACGTTGTCAGGGCTAACACATCTTCCAAAGTCCTGTAGCTCCGCACTACTGCGAGAGCGTGTGGCTTCGTCTTTCATCTCATTCGCACTCGCTCTCAAGCAAAGGAGACACGTTGTGGCAGTGTGGAAGCTATGCTAGCCTTGACAATGTACCACAAAATAGTTGATGCCAAGTATAGTTGGATGATATGAAGCCTGTTTTGTACATTTCAAATTATATTTTCATACTTTGACACATGCTTTGGGAGCTCAGCTCTTCTTGGTGCTTGCAGACTCCGAGCTGGACTCGGATTCCGCACCTTCCTTCGTTGACGAGCAGCTGCTGACATTGCTTGGTGAGCTTTCTTGCAGCTTTGTAGATAATTGGTTCACCAACATTGTCAGCTGATTCATTTGCTTTTGCTGGTGTGCATCAAGGTGATCCAGCTTCTTCTTCACTTCAAAAATGTCGCAGCTTTGCTGAAGAAGAAAAAAGAAATCAACAATATTCAACTAAAAGCAGTTATGTATATTCACAAAAAAAAAACAAAAAAACTCTGCCTTTGTAAAAGCAGGTTGAGATCTTTTACTTTTCCTGTGGTTATCTTTTTGTAACGTTACGGCAACTTGAATTGTACACTTATGAAGTGGTTATTGGCTGACCAAATTGCAGGGTTCCGCCTCCTGGGAAACCGTTTTCTATCAAGAGATGATCCTTGCTTTGTTTTGATAAGGGGCATGACCACCTGTTCAACGAAGGAAGATGATGTTAAAGAGACAGTCTCTTAAATGCTCCGTTTGCAAAAACCAACACCTGCAACCAAAAACAGATACCTGTTCCATGCTTTATGACCTTGCAGGAGTTTATTCCGGGCACCAGTTAGCGAAGTCGAAGAAATAATTTTATGGCTCCCTTAAATCTTCATGAATTGCCTTCTCAATCTACACATAGGCATCAAGCATCAGTCTATGCATGCACATAGTACACCACTTGACTCATTTACATTTCCTATATTAAAGTGAAAGTCAATGAAAACCAACAAATTTCTTGTGTTTTACACTGACAGGGTCACTTGTCTCAGCCAAAGTGATGCTACCTCCTTTGCATACAGAGGAAACCGAGAACATAAAAATGGACTGTTGTCATGCTTCTAGCAATTTTACCTTTTGCTATGTTTGGGCTGCTTTACCTCATTCAGTGTTATTTCTGTTTTGACCCTTTTGCTGGAAATAAACCATGTTATCTAACTCCTTCGAAGTACAGATTCGCTGAATTATCCACAGATTAATCTATCTACTGATTAATAGTAAAGCAGCAATCGCAGCACCACATATCTTGAAACCTGAAAGGCATGGCGTGAATAGTATTGCTGAACGAATGACGCATAACTAAATGATAATGCATTGTTGCCTCTGCCATGCCTCATGCTTCAATGCCATGCTAGAAACAAGTTTCACGTATACCAACCTTGCACTGAAAGCAGTGTATGTATCACAATTTGTTTTTTGTGAACTCTTGTCGATCCTAGCACCATACTCCATACTCTAATTCACACCAAGTTTGAGCACAGCCGGTGCTACAATACAATAGAGCCAATCAAGGAGTGTCAAAAGCCGGTGCTACAATACAATAGAGCCAATCAAGCAGTGTCAAAAGTGCATTGTCATGGCATTTGCCAATCATGCGCAGTGAATGACCCATGATCCTGCGCTTTTATCTGTGCGTGATTGGTTGAGCTGGTGATAGCAAATGTACTTCATAGGCTTATTATAATTAGGATCACGCCTGCACTCGGGATAGTGTGGAACGAAGTATAGTTGACATTAGGTGTGCGTCAGTACAAAGTAACAAGCACAAACCCCATGCTGCCTGCTTGCTTGTCGTGCCTGCATATGCTCATCACAAGTAACAAGTTCACGCTTGTAACTTTGGATTTACTCGTGCTTTCCTTGAAAAAGAGCACGAAATCATATAGAAAGACCTAGGGCAAAGACAGTCTTGCATCTGGACGATCGTGTACTTGTGTTTTTACCTTTGTCCAAAGTTTTTCAACACCTATAGGACAATCAAGATGTCTGAGGCAGCTCGAATTCTTCAAGATCAACCTTTCAGCTGAGCTAATTTTTAAGCACAAAATATGGCAGATGCGTAGGTTACCTTTCTTGCGGTAGCACCGAGGTCACCGGTGCCTAGAGCTTTTCCTTCTTCCTCTGGGGGTGGGGAGAAGTCTAGCAAAGATCGAAACTCTTGCTGTTTCCTACGCAGTTTCTTCAGTTTATGCTGAAGTTGGTTGTGAATATCGAGTGGCACATTCTGTCTGAAATGTAACGGTAAAAATTTTCCTAAAAATCACCATAGGAATTGCAAAACACTGAGGTCTATTTCCAGACTTCCGATGTGGCAAGAACTGACACGCGTTGATGCTGTTACCAAGCTCCTGCAGTGCTTTATCATAAAGCTTGCCTTTGTCAGTAAGGCATACCTAGTGCAAAGCTGGGAATATAGTAACAGTGTGGAACACCACTTTCATTTCTTATTCAAACACTTTTTTTGTTTTGTTCATCATCTTTCTCTTTTCATCAACCTGAATAACAAAAACAGACTGATTATGAATAATGTAAGGAGAGTCATAAGCAGTAAAATATAAAACAATTGAGCTGTGAGGCATCCAGGATATGTAATCTGCAGTGCAAATTCTTGAACAGAAGGGAGCAAAGTGATAGTAGATACCTATAAAAACACTTCAAACTTGTCAGAAAGTAGAAAGGTAAAACGGACACTGCATTAAATGGAGCAGGTGTCAAGGGCTGATGAGTTCTCAAGTTAGACGAGTCACAGACTGGGCTCTGTCATCTTCGAGTGTACCGAATACAGCACCTCAAACAGCTGGCAATACCTGAGCTGGTGTGCCTCAGATTCAATCTGGTGGTTTGCCGATTTCAGATCCTTGATTTTGGCGTGGTAAGCACTCACAGTCTTCTGACATTGTTTGTTTTTCTAGAAAAAAACAAAATGAATATTTCATTGCACCACAGCTCTTCTTCATTCTGAAACAACTTTTGACAAACTAAATGGACTATAGTACATTGCAACTCAAGAAGGTTGAGCGAGGGAAAGGAAGGCTGGGGACAAGGAAGCAGAGGGAACGCTGGAGAGGGGAGGGGGAAGCCTCTTCTCTCCACCATATCATCTGCTTCCTCCTCCCCGGCCTTCCTTTCCCTCACCCTACCTTCTTGACTTGCAACGAACTATAGTAGTGGAAGTTCTAAATACTGCAGCCAGAATGTGAGCAATATATTGTGTGTCATTTCAAGTTTTAATACCAAAAGAAGACCTTTAGAGAGAAGACACAAGCACTTCTTTTGTGCAAGTACAGACCTGTTTCAGAGATCTCAGTTTCCAGTTGAACTCCTTGTGAGCCTGTCTTAAGTCAGACTCAAGCTCCTCAATTCGTTTTACATAGTCATATTTCTCTTGTTCCCATGACAACTTCATCTGCATGTTGACTTTCTGATTCTGCTCGTTAATCTTTAGAACATCTACTTGGGCACCCTGTGTGGACACATAAAGATGAATGAGCACAAGCAGCACTGATCTTTAAAATGCAGCTCTTCCCCTATCAAGAAACAATCTGGATGGTCCAAGCAGCGCTTTACTGAGGAACTGTAACGATCAGTTCAAGGTCTCCATCAACTCTATCAAATAATGCTATGCCAGAAAGGTGCATAGCAGACAGACAAGAATTTACCGACTGGTGTCATTGAAAAATAGCCCATCTTAGAATGCACCGTTCCCTCTTGTCTTGTTCCAGTTCTTAATCACACTAGATTTACTTGGACTAGGGACATAGCAGGAAAGCACTTGAATCCTACTGTCTGCCAAACCTGCGAAAATATGTTTTTTCTTTGTATTGTGTGAACTTCCCTAGCACTAGAATTACCCTACTTCCAGCAAAACTCTTTGCAAACCTTCTTCGAGATTTTTGTGAGTTAATTAATTTTTTTCCATTCATATTTTTGCATACAGTTAAGGTCATCATTTGACAGGTCTTTTAACACTTTTCAGAACAGAAATAAAAATGGTATCACCTTTTCTTTTATTCAAATATAATATGATATTATAAGAAATTTGTAAATTTTCCTAAATATCCTTGAAAAAGACTTTCATTAGAAAACAGTGCAGACATTAATAGTACTATAGCCAACGGTTAAATAATACTGAATCGAACCCTAGCACACACTATACTCGTAACATGCAAACAATGAATAAAATAAAAATTAGAAGAAATGTAAACAACTGTCCACCTCTGTCCTAATTACTCTAGCACAATAAACAGATGATGGCAGGGCTCCTATTCATCTTGATTCTAAAAAATAAACGGGCTAGAGTCATATATTGGCATATGTAGTACGCATAAAGATAAAAATATATTGTCAGCTCTCGTTTCAGATAAAAAGTCGTCAATCATCTTATTATATATAACAACACACTTGAAAGGAAAGATCACAAAAAATATAAAAGTGACAAGAGCCACTGAAATTCTAACGACCTGTTGTTCAATGCAAGCACACATCAATGTGGGTAGCTCATTCGACATACAAGTTATTTTTTAGGAGATATGACAAGATGGATGGATGGAGGGATGCTAACAGCTGCAACCTTTATAATGGACAGTAGCTTGTGCCAACTTGCCTAGAAACTAGAAACCAAAAGTATGACTCCTCCCCTCGCCCTTTTAAGCCAATTTGCTTCCCCTTTGGAATTTCGTAACTATCCCCAGGTGGTCTGGGATATCACCAGGATGACTGGTGCCATTTTGCCCACTGTTGACCGACCTGAAGCTCCGACTTCAGCCTCTCAACCGTCTCCGAAAGGCCATCCTTCTGCTGCGTTGTGCCTTCAATTGCGGCCCGGTCTTTCCTGCGCTCTTCCTCCAAAAGCTCCAGCTTCTGTCGTAGAACATGGTTTTCGGCAGCCACCTTGTTGGTGTCCTCCCTGACGGCCAAGCTCGCCTTCAGCCTGGCCCTGAGAGCCAGCATCTCTTCCTCGAGTTCTTGTCGCTGGCTCTCCTGGGCCTGCTTAAGCCGCTTCATCTGCTTCTCGGCTTCCATCAGTCTCTGGTCGGCAGCAGCCTTGGCAGTGGCCACCTCCGAAAGCTGGGCCTCCAAAAGCACTTTCTCAGATTCCAGTTGCCGGGCACGGTCCCAGTCTTTGGTCCGTGTCAGCTGGTGCCTCCGTTCTGTCTCCTTCTCTTTCTCAGCAGCTGTCCTCTTTTGTTCGATGGCAGTTTTCAGTGCTAGTTCGGCATCCAGTTTGGCATCTGTTGCATATCAACGAAGATGACGTTTAAAGTTACTTTTCACGATCATGCAAGGGACACCAACAGTCAGTAACAGGTTAGGAATAAAGGTCGATGCTCCACCTCCAGTGCAAGCTTTCTGCTTTCGATAACACTCCGTTGCGCGCAGAGCCAATGCCTGGCGGAAGGCAACGAGCGCATGCTGGAGGTGGAGCTTCTACTGCATTCTCAGTCTGTCATCAAGTGTATAACCTTTGTCCTGCACATATCTGCCACATGTAGGTGGCCTTTTTTGGCCCCCACAAGGGTTTGCTTGAAGCTGCAGGCAGTTCAAAAAACTTTAGTGGTTCTAGGAAGATGTAAGGTATATATAAGTTAAATCTAAAACTTATATTAGTGCAATGCAAACTATTTTCCAAACGAGCTGTCTGCTCATTGCCAAAAATAGATGTGCAGATACTGCGACAGTTTAATAGGTTAATATCTTACGGCTCGACGGAAGTTCTACTGTTTGCGATATTGCGATATAATAAAGCTTCTCTATATAAGCTGATCCACAGGTCAGTTTACCCTTTCCTGTATTCCCATCCTCTCTCAGGTTAAAAAGCTGACTGACATTTCTTAATGTTTCTGATTAACATATTTTAAAATCTTATTTATGACGTGCTAACAAGTGGTGCTTGCCCATTTTCATGCCATTCACTTACTTGTTAACTCCACTGCAGCTTTTCTGTGTGTGCTCTCCAGTTCAGCCTTCTGCTTCACAGTGTCCAACTTCAGCTGCAACAACTCAGCTTTGTGCCGCTGTTCAGAGTCTGCAAGCTGTCCCTTCAGCTTCAGCTTTTCTTCTTCTAGTGTGCTGAGTTGCAGGGAAAGGTTGCCAACCTCTTGTCTGAACTTGCACACCGTCTGATCAAAAGCATCCCGTTGTGACAGGGCGCTCCTCAGCTTTGTCTCCAAGTTCCGCCTTAAATCTTCAGCTGCTGCCATTTCTTCGGCATGCCTTTGCAATTGCACCTTCTGCTCAGCAAAAACAGCATCCTTGTCCCGTTTTGCATCTTTAGATTCTATTAGAGTATTCTTCATTTTTAACTGTAAGTCTGCATATTCTCGCTGAAGTTTCAGCAATCGGCTCAGCACCTCGTGAGCGCCCGTGGAGTTTTCTTGAGAATGAAGACGCTGCAGCTCAACTTGAAGTCTGTTGATCTAAACATAAAGAGGCATTAGAAGGCTGCAGTGGAGGTGGGCTGGAGCAAGCAGATGACACGGCATACCTCGGCCTTCTGTTTGAGTTTTAGCTCCTCTTCTGACCTTTGGTGGGCCCGTCTCTCATTCTCAAGCTGAGCTTTTAACATTGCATTTTCCCGGTTTGCTTCATGAAGCGACAGCCTTGTTTTTTCGTGGCTCAGCTGTTGCTGCTGAACATACTCAGCAAAGTTTGCCCGAACTTCCTCCTCTATTTCTGTCCGTAGTTTCCCACGATTCGTAGAGCTCAGCTGAAAGTATAATCCCAATGAACAAAATGCAAATGTCATTGTATTGACATTTGTTAGCACACCAACTCGGCAACAATTACACATAACCATTTACAGATTTGGTCAACAATAGTTTACTGCAACAGTTAGATATGGAGTAGAAGCTCTGCCTCCAACGCATGCATTCTACCTTTGATGGCACTTCAGTGAACGCTTAGCCGAACAGAATGAAAGGCAACGAGCTCTTGCTGGAAGCAGTGTTCATCCCGCAGATCTTATGTTGCAACGGACTGTAGAGTACATTATATGACAGAACGACACATAAGAGTAAGCAGTGGAAGCTCAGTTTGAACACATCATTTTCAAACCTGTAATTTAGCAGAACTAATGAAGTTTCATTTGTTCACCAGCACATTGAGCGAACTCACTTCCAAGAATGAATGATATCCCATTGCTAATGACGCCAAATTAGCTCTATAAGGATGAGTGTACCTGAACTCGGATGTCCTTGATAATAGCGTCTTTCTGAGTGATGACTTTGTCTGCTCTCTGCAGAATATTGGCATGGTTTGCTCGGACGTCCTGGATAGACTGCAGAGCATCTCTCAAGTCCTTCTGAAGCCTCACATAGTCCTCCTGCAAGCTGAAGTAATAACAGCATATTAATAACAACAATTATAATAAAAGCCCCCTGAAATAGTGTGGAAAGATGTGCACGTGAAGGCTTGATTTACGCATCAATACCTGACGTGTGCAGCCTTCAACTTGTCCAAATCGATGCGATGCTGCTGGTTGCTGTGCCTCTCGTCAGCCAGCATCACGCGAAGCTCTCCCATCGTTGGCTCCTGCGCCATCGTGTGATTTCATGCACTAACGTTTAAAATTAAACCTGTTATTTGCGTTAATCTATTTAATGTCGTTCCGGGCATTGGTCATCCCCAGTGGACGCATAGCTGGTGGCAAGCGTTGTATCCACAACAAACATTCGTAACAACCGCTGGAAACGGGGCGCCCTCTGTGGAGATGCGCGCTCTGCGCCATGCCCGCTACAGAAAAGTAATACGAATTAAAAGAATAATCGTATCAACTTGATTTTGTCGGCTTGATCGAACACAACGAAGAAATTTGCATATTTATGTATGGTAGCATAGTGTTTGTAAGAAACTTCAGAACAGCAGCGGAGGCAGTAGCTGGCAGCAGATCATGTGCGTGAAATTTGTGACGCGCAGGAAAAAGTTATTTTTGGCCTTCAGTTTTTCTGCACACACATTATGCTGACTACCAAGTTAGTCAGTCGGTAACGAGAAACATACTTGCGTATTTTCTAGCAGAAAACAGGAGCGAATATGTTGTTTTCCGCACCATCATCTGCTCTGCGCATGGTTGTATTCTAGGTGGTATTGGTTTGACACTTGTCAAACGCAGCTGGCTTGTCGTTGCATTTGCAGTGCGCAAATGGCCTAGAATCGCCTGGTCTGCCCCTGAAAAAAAAAAAAAAAAAAAAAAAAAAAAGCTCAGAGTAATTGGAATGTGTTTCCGTCTCAAGCAAGCCGTTTTCCCGATGCGGGCTGCGGTTCCTACGACAGTATCCGGCGGTCCAGCTCCAGTCGATTAAAGTTCACGGTTCACGCCTGGCGGCATTGTCGAGAACTAGAGCGCGCAAGTTGATTAATTCTCCCGATCTCGGCTGAGCCCACGCAGAGGAGATCTCTCAAGGCCCGATCGTTGTAAAGTGGAGCGTGTGCCATGCTAACGCGCGAGATGCCCTGCCTCAGAACGTCACTCGGAGACGGCCTCGACTGAACCGACGTCAGAAACGCATTCGGCAAAAGTGATCGCCAGCGGACTACGGCCGCGATGCCACGACGCCTGCAGCTGCTGTCATCCTCCCGAGTCTCACTTTGATGCCTGTCGTGAACGTGACGCCTGAGGAGACACCCATCCCTGATGAAGGAGACCGAGTCCGGCGCGGGGACCACGAGCGTCGCCGCGCACGACGCCGACGACGTCGGCCCAAGCAAGAAGCTCCCGAACGCCTGGGTGGTCTCCACTTGGATCGCCGTCAGCTTCATCGCCGTCCTGGTCGTGGCGCTGGCCATGCTCGCGCTGTGCCTCTTCCGAGTGAACGCTCTCGAAGGGAAAGTCGTCGGCCTCGAGGAGCGGATGTCCCAGCTGGAGGGCAGGGGACTTGAGGTGACCAAGGTCCTGTCGCCCACATACCTCGTGAGGCGGAAACGGCGGCGGCGAGACGTCGAGCCGAGCTGTTTGTGTCCGCCGGGACCCCCTGGACGTCGAGGCCGGCGTGGCCCCAAGGGTGACGTGGGAGAGCTGGGACCTCCGGGGCCGCCGGGACTCCCCGGGAAACCCGGCTTTCCGGGGGCCATCGGAATCGACGGCCCAAAGGGGGATACGGGCCCCATGGGTCTCCCCGGCGTCGCAGGCCCCAAGGGGGACAAGGGCGAGGGCGTCGCCATCAGGTCGACCAAGGGCATGAAGAGGTCCGTGACGCGGCTGCACGGCGGGACCTTAGGCTACACTGAGGTCATAGCGATGAAGGGGGCTCCCGGAGAGCCCGGGCCGCCCGGCCCGCCGGGGCTGCCGGGCTTTGACGGTCGCACGGGCCCTGCTGGTGAAATGGGGCTTCCGGGTCCGAAAGGAGACAAAGGCGACCACGGGTTCGTGGGGCTGCCGGGCGACCCCGGGATACCCGGCACGCCTGGTTCCAAGGGCAGCCCGGGAACTAACGGACGGAACGGCCTTCCCGGCGATAATGGGAGGGCCGGAACTCCTGGACTCCCCGGTCTTCCCGGGGACAAGGGAAGCAAGGGAGAGCCGGGTCCAGTCGTCACAACGGACGGCGTCACTGTGCCCACATCGTTCGTACAAGGACCGCCGGGTCCCCCGGGCCCGAAGGGAGACCCGGGAATCAAGGGCCCTGTCGGACCCAAGGGAGAGAAGGGTAAGAGAGGGCGCATAGGCGTATTTGGGACACCGGGGGAGAAAGGAGAACAGGGAGATGAGGGTGTAAAGGGAGATTTTGGCTTCCCAGGTGACAAAGGGGACAAGGGTGATTCGGGAGATCCGGGCCCTCCTGGCGAGACTGGTGGAATGGGGCCACCCGGGAACGATGGATTAATGGGCGAGACGGGTCCAGAGGGACCGCCAGGACTTCCAGGGCCTCGCGGCCTCAAGGGAGAAAAAGGCATCCAAGGGGATTACGGCCCAGCCGGACTCATGGGTCCTCCCGGGCTCTCTGGGCCACCCGGAAAGCAAGGTCCAAAGGGAGACAGGGGATATAAGGGAGATTCCTCGGTTGCAAAATATGCGAGGCACACGCTCTTGGGGAGCATGGAGGAACGGGATTTTTTGGGGGGCATGCCAGGACCCCCGGGACTTCCGGGGGAGCCAGGGCTTCAGGGTCCGCCGGGCATCAAGGGGGCCACGGGAATGGATGGGCAGAAAGGGGAGCCGGGGCAAAAGGGAGACACGGGGAATTCGGGACCGCTGGGACTACCGGGACCAGCGGGGTCCAAAGGGGATCCCGGAAAGCCAGGGTATGATGGCAGGCCGGGACTGGTTGGGGAAAGGGGAGACCCCGGACGTAAGGGAGACAAAGGGGAGCCCGGAATGTCTGGCCTGGATGGCTTGCCGGGACATCAGGGGGAGCCAGGTGTGCCGGGCCTTAGGGGAAAGCCTGGGAAGAAGGGGGACAAGGGAGATGCGGCATCACTTGGTGCCGAAGGTCCCTGTCCCCCTGGTCTGGACGGCCTTCCCGTTAAAGGGTGCTCCGGTGACCGCAAGGCAGACCCACTTGTTGCTGCGCCATCCCCAAGAGCATCGCTATTTGGTTAAGTGAGGCTTTGTTCACTCGTGGGTCAGGGCAAGCATTCCGGTCTCAGCTCCACTGCATAGTCGCAGAAGCAAACCCCCTCTTGCAGTCCAGCCATTTCAATCAAAAGTGTGCACATTGAAAGGAGCTATTTTATTGTGACCTCATTCGAATCATGGAACATGGTCAGTTCTATATTTGTGTTGAAGAGCAGCCTACAGACATTTATCTGGAAATAAATTCTTCCTTCAAGGAGAAAACTTCTGCTCCAGGCCTGGCAACTTGTGTTAAAATTAGGATTTCCCCATGGTTCCTCTACATATTGTTACTGCACTGCACATCTGTTAGCGCAAACACAATGTCAAACAGCCAGGCACGTAGCCAGGATTTTGATTTGGAAGGGGGGGGGGGGGGGGTGCAGGCCATGCCCCCCCCCCCCCCCCCCCCCCAGCTACGTGCCTGCAAACAGCGCTGTCTCACTTTGAAAGGGCCTAGACGGGCACCAAAATTTACCACTGAGGTTAGTGGTCCCAATGAGCACTTCCTGCCACACTAGCAATTCTGATATTGCAGCCCTTCAATTCTAAGGAAAGAAAAAAAAGAAAAATGTTGATCACTTGTTTAAGCTAACAGTGTAATGATATGTACATGGTAGGCAAGTATAATCATTTTTTTTTTTTTTTTTTAGTTTTCGGGAGTAAATGGGTCCCATTGTTAAAAAAAATGTTGTCTTTCTTTTCAAATGACATTTAATTTGGATCTAGAATGGCTCCAAGAGCACGAGTGCCCTCAGTACATGTGTGTTCAGTTTTGTAAAGCATCTGGCACCTTCATGCCAATCCTAGTTCATATTTTTCTCATGTTCACTTTGAAATCACAATCATTTACATGCTGCAGTCGCTGTATGTTGGTTCGTCCTTTGCTCTGCTTCCTCTCTTCTTAGGGTGCTGAATTGTCAGACTTTGTCACTGGACTTATAGGCTGGACTAATCTTTCACTCTAGTCTCATACATTTGCTTTAATGCTCAATGAATCTCTCAAGCTCATAAGTTCCTTTTGCCTAGAGTATTAAGTGAATGCTGCAGCACTTACTTATCTCGCCGAAGCAGCCCTTGCTACAGCCGAGGTTAGATGTGCACCTTGAGCCATCGAGCATCGGTGTGGTGGTTCATTTTCTTGCTGTCATACACATAGCTTCTGTGATGCCGTCCTAGCATTTCAAAGTATGCACTATTTCTGAACTGTTGAGTGCTCCTGGTTAAGTGCAGTGTCTTAAAATTGTGTAATGCTCTTTGATTTTCTAAGCTTTGTCACATTCGACCACTAGTTGTTCTTTTGAGCCGCAGGTTTAGCTGGGTGCACATTTTTTTCCAATGCAGTAGCACAAAGCAGTTGACAAAGCAGCTGTGAGCAATAGGGAAGTAGTACCTGTGCTGAAACTCTTGATCTCAGAAACACTTTACTACCACTGCTACCTTGTGAAGGAATTGTATCTCCTGCAACATTCCGCATACTCATGTTTGTACGCAGCAATACTCGTCAAGAATATTTATACTATAGTGCCAAATACTTGTGCTTTATACACCTATGGTCTTTATATTGTCCCAGTTTTGTTTATTTTACCTTCGTGGCTACAGCTTTTGAGCCCTTTTAAAATGTGCCTAGTATACATACTTTTCAGCATGTTTTTTCGTGCTTTTAGGTGGCTTTCCTTTTCTTTTACATTGTCAGAAGACATGTTTTACTATGTTTCTGGAGCCTGTGTAGAAATAAATAAAACCTACTATATAAACGAGTGCATGTTTGCTTATTCGTAGGTTGGCGGTCAAATGAGACAGCTACTGTCGAGACCGGTTATAACGAAGTCGGTTATAACGAAATAGCGGCTACAGTGAAGCGATCATGATTTCCCATTCCCTTTTGCACTTCGTTATAACCGACGTCGGTTTTAACGAAATAGCGGATATAGCGAAGTGATTTCCGATTCCCGTTGACTTCGTTATAACCGGTCTCGAGAGTACTCCTTAGCGAATTTAAGAAATTTTTTCTAGTCACGCGTGCAAATAATGAAACAATCTTTCATGACAAAGACACACTAATACAATGTGCGCAGAATTATGAACTTGTTCTGGGAAAAAAATGTTCATTTGCAGAGAGGAGCAACAATAATGATTAGGGTTTAGCGGTACAAGAAGTGCCTTGGAATTAAATGGCGCCAGTGTAGGGCAAGTAATTCCGTTACACACCAACTCGACTTTCCGATGCCACGCCACTGCACATGCGCAGACGCTTCACGCGAATCTGGTTTCTGCGCACGCAGTGCTCACACCTGGTGTGGGCAAATGCACACTTGTTTGTAAACAGCATGTAGGTGTGTATAATGTCCGATGTTTATAGTAGTCCCCCAGCAGGGGGAGAACGGCATGGCATCTTTTTCGGATGCCAGGTTTTCCAACGCCCACGTGTCGACTGTTGTCGTGCTTCGGCAGCGCGTACATGCTCAAGGCGCGCGTACGCGTACGCATAACACTTGGGTACGGGATGCCCAAGTGTTATCGAAGGACGGAAGCTTGCGCTGGACGCAGGACAACCGAAGCCCTTCCCCATCATTCGCATCCTGTTAGCGACTTGTAGCGAGGTTAAGCCTTCTCTAGGTAGGAATATAAGAAGTTTGCAAACATCATATAATGGCATACCTGATAAAAAGGGATGTGGCTTTGTCCCAGCTGCTTCAGAGTTTGTCAAGGATGTGTGGTTATTTGCAGTGTTGTGAAGCACTTCAAGTAGGATTAGATAACTTGTAGTACTATACTTGAAATACATTCTCTCTGAATGTCTATGTGTACTTCACTTGAAAGTAATTTTTCTGGTACTTTTCGAGGAAAGTACAACTCCCGACTTCGAGGTACATTCCTCCCAAATTTGGCCTTAATTTAAATTTGTATCTCGAGACACTGTCTTGTCAACTCTGAAGAAACGCTGGGAGGGATGTTCTACCGTCGCAAGAAACGCGAGCGGACGACGCGTTGGTCCGTTTGTACTGGGAACGGCTTTCACGCTGCACTTGGAACTCTCACTCGGTCAGCGCAAGCAAGTAGGTTAGAAATATTGCGAGACGACGCCCCTCCACGATAGGATTGCTTGCAGAAGCTACGGGGCTGACATGATGCTCTCTCCTAGTATGTTTAATACAGTTGAAGCTTGGGCGAGTTGGTATGACATACTTGATAATTAAAACAACGCAAAAAAAACAAAAAAAGATTTTGTTTGTGTTTTCCTTTATTTGGTTTCTCGTCCTTTGCACTGTTTTAATTCTCAAGTATGTTTAATACCCTTGGATGCAAGCCAGTGTAAGCAGTGCCAAATTCAGAAGTCGGAGAGATTTTTGAATTTGGCGTTGTCTCCGAAAATAACTCCTTTGTGGCTGTTTGACTTTTATCACATATTCGCTGCCATTTGCAAAAATAACTATGTACCCCAAATTTCCCCTGGGGCAATGCGTATCAGTTAAAAACACAAAAAAAAATCACTAAGTAAACAAAAGGGCATCCTGAAAGATTGTGTAAAAAAGTAGTTGTACATTGTAGTCAAGTACGCTTCAGGTACATTGGACACTGTGTACTTACTACTTCATTTGGAGTACATAACCTCTCATTTACTTTATATTTCACTTTAAGTACTTTTTAGATGTACTTTACCCAACACTGCACATTTAGGCACATGGAAGGAGAGCTTATGAAACAGTGAGCCTTACAAGCAATTTTCCATCTTTATTCGTCGTTCAGCGAGCTACGAAGGTGGGAAAGTGGAAACATTAATGTACAAATAAATAGTGTTATGATAACACCAAGACTGATCTACCTGTGATCAATCAACAATAGAGATATAATATTGTGGGACACACTGCAATAGCGTGAGTAACCACTAATGTAAATGGATTTTACGAAACAAGGTTCATCCGGGAGGGACCTGTCAAAAGGGAACTCTAATGCTAAAATGTTTATCAAGCAAACGGCAGATCAGTTCACTTTCGGAGCTTTGCATTACACATGGCATGCTCATTGTTTTGCTAAAAGGACATCTGGCTGAATGATAGCCCCACGTGATGGGTCTCACTCAGTCGGGCAAAAAGAGGGTCCTGTAAGAAAGATATGGCAAAAAGAAAAGTTTAACAAAGTTGCAAACTGGTAATCACCACACCTAAACAAAGTATGGTTGGGTATTTTATGTTATACACAAGAAATGCAGCCTCGTGGCTGGTTTCACAGGTACACACGGCCATTAAAATGTGCATTGTGCAAACAAAAAGTTTAAACATGCCACCTCAAGACTGCACAGAGAGCAAAACAAAGTAGATCTGCTACGAATTGGGTTTAGCAAAGTGCCTCATCACCACACATACATCTTGGTAACACTTCTCAAGAAAAAAACTAGAATTGCAGAGGAACGAATCTGGGTGCCTTTTTTTGAGAGGATCGGCCCAGGAAGGGCCGCTTTCCCGGCAATGCCTAGTGCCTGAACTCCGACTCTGAGCCTCGGTCGGAGTCCTGGTCCACTTCCTCCTCCTCTCCCACGTGACCGTCGTCCTCGCGCTGCCGCTTCCTTCCTCGGTACTGGCGTCCCGGGGCCCTGGCCACGGTCTGCTCAGCCTCTCCATGAACCAGGCTAGTCCTGTAGAGCTGCAGCGGCTGCCAATCGTCCGCCCGCGAGGCCGGCAGCTTGGCCTGCACGTGACGGTCCAGGTACTGCAGCACCACCTTCTTGTCTTGTTTCATAAGCTTGTTGGTGAACTCGCAGAGAAGCTCCAGGAAGGGCAGGTTTGGCGGTGGACCCAGCGCGTTGTGCGGGTTCTCGAACGGAGTGCACGAGAATACGATGCCCTCTCGGTGCAAAGCGGCCACAGAGTCTCTGTTCTTGACCTGGTCCAGGCCAAAGGAGAGGGCGAAGCGCTTGGCCAGTTCCTTGATGGCCAGGAAGCCCTCATCCTGACGCGAGACGTTCCCCAGCCGGTCCCGCTCCAGCGTGTTGAAGAGCGACGTGAGCGACTGCACCATGGTGCGCGCACAGTTGACCTTGTTGATCTCGCGGGCTTTGCCTAAGGTCGCCTTAATGATGTCCCCGTAGTCGTTGTAGAAACGGACGTAGTGCTTGAACACGTCCGCTGCTGGACGGACGCTTATGACGTTGTACACAACCAGCTTGCAGAACGAGGCCAGGAAGTTGCGCCTCTTGTGGAGCTCCTCTATCTTGCGGTGCTCGTCTTGCTCGTCCTCGGCCGCTGTGTCGTCCTCCACGAAGACATTGTTTTGGATGAAGTCGCTCAGGTTGGCTTGTAAGGAGCGGTCTGGCTCGAACACGAGTGCGCTGAAGGGCTCTCCTTCGCCCAGCTGGCGGCAGAAGATGATGAGTAGGTCGCAAATGGTGACAAAAGCTTCCTCTTGCAGGACTCCAGTGCAATGGCGCAGCATGTGGACCATTGTGTCCATGAACTCGCGCAAACGTGCCCTGAGGGCGTGAACGTGCACCATCTGGATGTTACCTTCGTCTAAAACCGCCAGGTCCCACATGATGCCCGAGGAGCAGCACGAGATGGCATGGCGCACTCCTTCGAGCGAAAGCGTGCGTTCTCCGGCTCCCTTGACCCAGAACTCGAAGATACCTTCCCAGATGGTCCAGGGTCCCAGGTTGTGGCAGACGTAGAAGATGGAGACCTTCTTGAGTGCCGACTGCACGGCGTAGATGTCGTCGTCGTCCGCCTCCTCTCCAGCCTCTGCATAGGCCATCAGGGCGTGCTTGTACCGACCGACCAGAGAGTCAACGAGGGTGCCACGTGACACGGCGCATCGTGAGTGAACGGCCAATTCCTCGCTGCAGAGGGCCTCGTACGTTCTGGCGCAGGTCTCCAGCACCTCTGTGTCGTCGTGGCGCTCCACAATCTCCTGGATGAGCTTGAGCAGCGAGTCCAATGACTTCTCCTGGCGACTCGAAGTGTAGATTTCAAGGTCAAAGTACTGAGGTAGCACCATGAGGTTGGCTATCTTCTCCTGGTCGGCAATGTACTTGCTCAGCAGGCTGGGCAGGGCCTGGATGAAGTGCTCTGTCAGCTTCACCCTGTCGTCAGCCACCTGTTTCATCTCCTTGTTGGACATCTGCTTGCGGTTGGGGCCCCTCCCCACGGGGGGCTCTCCCGTGGCCGCCTGCTTGGTGCAGCACACCATGATCTCAATCAGGGAAGTCTCCTGACGGTCGTCCAGCTGCTCTTCGTCTGGACCCGGCTCTTCGAGCAGCAGATCAGTCATGCACTCCCAGTCCTTCATCATGGGGTTGCTTTCAATCAAGCTGTCAACAAGGTAAGCACCGTGCTCGTGCAGCTCGCTCTCGATAAAGAACTGCACCAGGTCACGGATCAAGGGAGTGTTCACCGAACGCTTCTTTCCCCTCCGCGTCCGCAGCCCCTGGACGGCCGCCTCGTCTGGCTGGAAGAGCCGCTCGTTGAGGAACTCTCCCGCAGCCTGAGCCACAGCTCGGTGGGAACTGTACACGAGCTCGTAGACGTGCTCGCAGTCTTTGTCCGTCAGGATTTCCCGGTGAAACTTGTGGATGCTGATGACCAGCTTGGCGGCATGCACCGCCACCTCGTATTCCTTGTCCAGGGTCATAGTGACGATGCGGTCCTTAAACTTGTTTGTGAAAAGCTCCATCTTGCTTGTCAGTTCTTCGGAGGCATACAAGGGCAGCAGGGCCTGCAGACAGCGCAGTCGGACATCTCCCACCTTGTCGTGAAGTGTCCATCCCAGGTACTTCAGGTAGCTGTCATCGAGGAAGTGTTGGTGGAACTTCTTCATCCACTGTCCGATCTCCAGCATGCAGATGGAACGCACCTCGGGTAAGGTGTCGCGGTAGCGATGCACGAAGACACTCTTGAACATGTAGGTGAGCATGTTCTTGATCTCCTCGGTGTTTTCTTCAAGATCCTGACGCTTGGTCATAAGGAGCTCGAGGCGCTCTGTGGCTCGCTTGTCTTTGTTCTTCTGCCGCTCTGCTTCGTACTGGCGCTGTGTATTGTCCAGGCTGATGCTTAGGTTAAGCGCCACATCCACGAGTGCAGTCATCAGTTTCATGGCAGCCAGGGTGGAGGTGTGACGGAAAGCTCGTACCTGCAAGAAATCCAATACACATTCTTAGCTTACGGGATGTTTTCTTAGTTATCACACATGCGCTCAATAGCCACATAAACCTGAAGTAAGTAAAAATGTGCTGACAAGAGACGCATCTGACAAGTGAAAAAAGTGCCTCAGTTGCATTCGCCAGTTTCTACATTTTCTCACATGGCAGCATGTTCGAAAGGAGTGTAGCAGCCGAGCTAGTGGTGCTACCGAAACAATACGAAAGAAGCCAGTCGGCGCGAGTAGACATGATGGGACACCACGAGCTTGGAGATTCGGCGACCGAGCAGCTACATCGAGTGATGTCCACTACAGTTTCCTTCCTTTTGTAAATATTGTAAGTAATTCAGCGTGTTTTCTGTGCTATGTTTATACATTCTTGGCTCTTTTGTTTTGGGAGATTAAAAGAAGACATTACAGCGGCTCAGAATGCTGAGATCTTGAACCTTGTGACAAGAGCTGCATAACACTGTGTACCACAGGGACAAGGGATGGACAATAACAACAAACAACTTTCAAGGGAAGTTGTCATTGTTGTCCGTCCCTTGTCCCTTCCTCACATTCAGTACCCTTAACAACACACTCGTCCTTTACGTACAACAGCACTCACGTGAGAAAGAGAGATAGTGCATGTCCTGCCTTGTTTGCTCACACTATTTGTGCTATTTTATTTGTAGTGAATCGCACTAACTACCTTAGCAACGTACTTTACAAAGAGGGAGAGAGAAAAAAAAAAGGGCGCCACCACAAGGTGCTTCTAACCTGAGAGTCTGACAAGCCCGTCAGGATGGAGATGAGGTTGTCCATGAGAAATTGGTCGTAGATGATGCTGTACTGGCACTGGCGGACCAGCACCTGCACGAACTCGCAGAAGCTCTGCCGAAACTTCTTCCACTGTGGTCCGGCCATGATGAGCGGGTAGTCCCCGCTGTCCTCGTCGAATTCCTCGGTCATCTTGCGTATGATTTGCGTGTGCTCCATGGTCGCTTGCATCTGGGGCGTGATGCGACCCTTGCAGCCTGAGCAATGGAAGAAGAACGTCATTAAATCCAGCAGAGCCGCGTCTTTGTCCTGCTTGTATGACTCAATCCAGTCATCCACGACGGCCGTCAGCGAATGACGGCCCTGCTTGACGATCTCGTACAGGCTGCTCGGGTCTTCGCTGGTGATGCCTTCGGAGGAGACGTTGCGCCTCGCACCCCGGCCTCTCCCGCCGCCTCGACCTCGGCCGCGGCCGCGTCCGCCTTCGCCAACACGACGACGCTTGCCTCGAGCTCGAGCACCAAACTCGACCTCGGAGGAATTGTCGTTGGATTCGTTGAGGCCGTCGTCCAGCTCCAAGAAGAAGTCGTCGGGATCGAGGCCGGAGTGGTCGGTGCCATCGTCTTCGCTCTGTCGGGTTCGCTTTCGGCCCGCGATGGCGTTACGGAGGATCATAGTCGGTGGAGGCCGACTCGGCCTTCAATATCGGGCTCGAAAAAGTGGTCGAACTTCGAACTATCTTTTAAACGATCGAAAACAACGTCGACAACATTTGAGCGGGAAATCAGGGAAATCGCGAAATCTCGCACACAAGCTAAACGAGCAGCCGAGCAGCGAGCGTCCTTTTTGCGATGGCGATTCCGCCAACTCCGCACTTCCCGCTTCCCTTTTTGCGTTTTTACCATCACTTCTTTCGGCTAATTTATTAAAATGATAAGTGTAAGTGTACATTATCATAAGTAACACATAGTATTTAATTTGATTTTAATAATAGTGAGTTATTTGTATTGCTTTGAAGAACGAAATGCCTTAATTTCGTTGGTTTATTTTTTTGCCGTCGACGCCGACCGCAGACAACGCAAGGCCATAATGATCATCATGAGCGCGCTGCAGGCGCGCTGGCTGGCTGGCTGCTCTGAATGAATGACGCGCGGCCTGCGACTCGCTTCTCTTGTTGGGTCACGTCTGGCCGATCTGCCGTCCATCGCCAAAGGCAAAGTCCTAAGACATAGTGCTGTAAGTACGCTTGCTCTTCTCGGGCCCTTCAAGTCTTTTTAATAAGTGTTGAATAATGGTCAGAAGCGCCCTGTACCCCCGAGGTGCTGGGGGTCACTTGTGTAACCGCTCAAATGCGTTTCTCTTGTCTCCGCATCCCCCCTTTTTTTTCTTTTTTTTTTTTTTTAATCCAAACCCCAAAGTGCGGTCCCGTTTATCAGCTTTACGCTATAACCGTACGGTTCCTTTTGCCTTCGCCTTTACTGTTCGTAGTTAGAACCCTGTAAGCCGAAACCTCGAGTGTTGCTTCGCGAAGGTAAATGTTTAGCCCAACCACGTGTTCGTCCCAAATGATTGCGTAGTCACGCGGCGGATAACGTATCGGTGAAACATGATCTGGGCCCTCCGGTGGTTAATATGGCAGCCGCAGGCACAGTCAACAACAAATGACACCGATCTCACACGTCAAACAGCGATCTACAGGCTGTCCTGCCGGGAGTGCTATTCCAACGTGAGAAAAATGCGTATAAATAAGTCGTTGAATAACAGTCAAACTTTCCACAAATGCGTCCTTAGGTGGCGCATTTATTTTACTCAAATCTTGTGAATGTGAACGTAGGTATCCGGAAAAGTAAGTGGAAGAATGCAAAAACTTACTATTTTTGTACATGCTCAGGCAGAAAATGGTAAACGAACCATGCATCTGGTTGACACTGCTACTCAAACAACTCCACTTCGAACAAAAATTTGGAAGTTTCTTCGAGAGAGACATCTGAAAGCAGGTTCGTGCTTGTGAGGTGTGATCTGTGAGTAGCAGTGTGAGCCACACTGTTTGTTTCCGTTTTTCTCCTTGTGCAGGAATGACAGGCTTTTCTTTTCTTGAATCTTTTCCCCAGAAGCCTACATTTACAAACTTTGAACATGATAGATGCATCATCTAAAGACACCTGTGTGAAAAATTTAATTGCATTCCATTCATTGCCTTGCTCACATTTTTTTTTTTTTTTACATTGGTATGCAGAGTGCAAGTTCATCTGCTTCTTACACAGGGGTTGCAATGATTTCAGAACACCGAGCTCTTATTGACTGATTAAAAAAAAAAAAAAATAGTGGGTAGACCTCAAGGCATCTAGCATTCAGGTCTACCCACTGTCCTTTCAATGGACCTTTTCCGAGAAGCGTTCTGCGCACACGCGAGCACTCGATGCCAAGCGGCGGAAGTCGGCACTAGAAATCGAGGAAATTCAGAAGGAGGTTGTGGGTCAGCGAGTAGAACACGGAATTGCAACATATATATAATTGTGTTACACAAAAAAAGAAAGTGGACGGAAAGAAAAATATGAGGTTTGGGTGGACGCCACAGATCCCCCTCTTTAGAGTCGCGTTGGGCACGCGCCGCTGCTCGGAGAGCGAAGAAACTGGTAGCGTAGCTCCCATTATCGATTGGTAGCGCAGGTAGGTCACTTCCTCGATTTTTAGTTTGTGCAGCCACCGCCTGGTGCCGTCGGTATGTGAAAAAGGTCCATCAAAGCCAATTAGAGCTCAGCATTGTTTTGACGTCACTGCAACTCTTGCGAAAGAAGCACACAACTTGCTCTCCGCATAGCAATGTGGGGACACCTGTAGTTGTACGTTTGGTCTACCAAAGGTGAATCATCCTCAATGTATGCCTTACACCTCACATGTTTGAACCAGTGTTAGTGACAAATGTGTTTGTTAATAAGGATGTTTCAAACAGATTACACACATAGGAAGGGAAGCTGAAACACTTCTTAAAAAAAAAAATGAGATAGAGGTTGATTCTAGCGTAGTTTTATCCTGTGAATCTGAATATCACATTCGTTTTCTCTGAAGCTGTAACTAAACTGGAGAAAATACGAAAAACCTCCAACCAGTCATGACCTCATAAGAGGATCTTTCGGCCGCCGAGCGCGTGTTGCTCGATAAGCCGTGCGTGCAATCGTAGGCTTGCCAGTTATATTACCCCACACTGGCACCAGTCGTAATGTCTTTTTCTGTCCTTTTTAAAATAGCAAGAGTGCGCGTGCATAGCTTTAATAGGCGCTGAAGATGCGCGAGAACAGAGATTCGGAAAACTCCTTTTGTGGCGTCACACCCTGGGAAGGAGAGCCTTCAGCAGTAGTACTTTGAAAATGATTTCTTGCAGCCTCCATGCACCAAATTAAAAAAATAATTTTGATAGTCGAGATTTTGGAGGTCAAATGAAAATGACTTAAGTGTGTTTTCTCAAATACCAAACTGCTTCAGCTTCTCTTCTATTCCTTAAAATGATCCCATGTCTGTTCAAACCAATGTTTCTGTTTCTAAGCTTGACTTAACGAGAATTTTGGTTCATTCTTACAAAAACAGGCGTGATACTTTGTGCAACTGAACAACGTTAAGCCACCACTCCCAATCTCCAGCCCCCAGTGGCCGCCATGAAGTACATCCTGGTGACTGGTGGCGTCATCAGCGGCATTGGCAAAGGGGTGATTGCCAGCAGTACTGGGACAATTCTCAAGGCGTGTGGGCTCCAAGTGACCTCCATTAAGATTGATCCATACATCAACATTGATGCCGGGACCTTCTCACCCTATGAGCACGGTTGGTGCCATTTGCTGCTCTTCGTTTGAAATTATAGTCGTAGCATCTTGTCAAAGGTGATGCCGTTCCCAAGACTCAGGTGCAGAGAGTGCATCGATATTCCAATTATCGGATATCCCAGCTCGACATTTACTTGTTTGATATCAGCTAGATCTTAGAGGAGCGTGTGCTAAGCCGGGTACAATGTATTCATAACTCGTCGATCAAAATTTTATTGAGTATCTTACAAAAGGGATCGTGCCAGCTAGCAAAATAGTGAAAACAAGGGCTCCTCGCAATGGCAGGAGCAGTAGTACCATTGTCAAGTTTCCAGTGGCATACTTGCCAAGTCTCCTGTATTGCCCGGGAGACTCTCGAATTTTGACCTGTTTGTACGGTTGTGCGATTGACAGAAGAATCTCCCGGAAATTGCCAATCACCCCCCCCTTTTTGCCGTCGCAACAGACGGCTGCAATGGTAGCGAGGCCCAGCTGTATCTCACTAGAATGAGTAGTGCAATATAAATGTAATGAAGTTCTCCTCATGGGGGGGGGGGGGGGTAAATTTGTTGTCAATATGTATTTTTAAACCCCCCCCCCCTCGTTGCTTAAAAAGTCTCCCAGATTTGCTTTCTCCGAACTTGGCAGGTATGCACTTGGAAACCTAAACATTTTAGACTGATCTTCTGGTGTGTGCCCACTGCCAAATTTGCTCTTGTTTCTTTTTTGTTGTCTACTGATGGCATCATTTCATGCTGCCTATGAGTTTGTTAGCTCTTAAAGGGACACTGACAGGGTATTTATGCTGGCCGAGGTTTTTAGTTGTACGTGACATATGAGAGCCAAACTACCCAGAACAGAATTTGTGGCTCGAAATTCGGTTTCTTTCCGCCCGAAATCCGCCGATCGTGAACTGGCCAGTTTGAGTCGCGCTCACGGGCCGTTTTCTAAGGTTTCGACGCGACCACCAAATTCAATCAAAGTCGTGGGTCATTGAAGGCACACAGTCAATGTTAAAAATAGAAAAAAAAAAGGAAATCCATTTTTTGTGGCTTCCAAAAAGCTGCAAATACATTGATTGAAAAAGAAGGTAGCACAGACAACCGGAAGCATTCTGTGCGTTCACTGCATAATTCTCAACATGGCGTCGTTTCGCGTATCGTGGAACTAGCGGATGGCAGCGGACGACGGGCGTTGGACCCCTACTTCAGAACTGTCGTTCACGGTACCGGCGAATTCTGTCTTCCTTCGAAAGAGAAATTTTGGGCCGATCAAAAGAACTGATATTCATCCCGTACAACATGCCCGACCAGCAAGCCGACTGCACGAAGACGTCGTCGAGCCGTCGTCCCTTCTTGTGGCTGAAGACATCGCTCGCTCAAACGTCAAGCACGAAGTGCGTACTTCGAGTTGAATACGCACGCATGTGGTTTCTTTTTGAGGTGCGAATGTGGCCTATGCGTGGTGCTGCCCCACTTCAAGCTGGGAGTGCATGTACCGAAAGGAAATCGGCAGCAAACTTTCAACATACAGTCGTATGGAAGAGTTCCTTCAGTAGCTCAGTGGAAAGACGTCCGCTTCACACGCAGAGGCCACGGGTTCAATCCCTGGTGTGGGTGTACCTTTTTTTTTTTTTTTTTGTCAAGCATTTTGCGATGTTTACATTTCTTTTTTTACAGTTATCACTGAAAAAAACAATTGTTTTGGACAATACGTCGCTGAACTAAATGGTATGGGATTCCATTTTTGACACCTGCGAACTCAGTGTAGTCACTTTCCACAAAATGCAAGGAGCATATGAATCGGGTAGGATCCACTTTCCGAGCTTCGCGTAACTGTTCTACAGAAATTGCAGCCAGCCATTGATCCCGACCCGTTGATCTTTCGGAAACTTGTGCACTCTGCCGCACAATGCCACAGGACATGTGAGGCAACTCTTCACGCACCATCTTGGGAGTATTCTTTTTGGAGCCGATCACGGGAATTCACCATGGCACTCGGGCACTCACTACTAATTGCCAACACTTAAATGTACAAAACAACTCATCTTGAAGTACAGAACAGCGAGCGGAACAAACATAACTGCAAAGGAATCACACGGCGAATGAACGCATTTTGTCTGCTACGTGCGGAGAGAAAAAACAAACAAAAGAACCTGCACGGTCGGGTGTAACCACGTGACTTCCACCACTCACTCTATCCTCTCCACTTCCCCATGCGGTGCGGGAGTTTCGGTTTCGGTTTCAAGCAGTTTCGTTTTTTGGCTTCATTAAAAAAATATGTGACTCTGTAGCAAAATATTAATTGGGTAGTATTCCGACACAATAATGAATCGCCTGACAAAAAAGGAAAACAAAATTTTGGGGGGTGTCAGTGTCCCTTTAAAGGAGCTGTGGAACAATTTCAGTGCTTTGTTTAAATAATTTGGGAGTTGGTGTCTCGACCTTTGTGAAGTACAGAACAAAAAACCTTTTTTGCCTGCATGTTCTAGTTTTTATTTTAAAAATTGACAAAGATTGAGGTTTTCAACATCTCTCAACTCCTTCACCATCTTCCGAGTCACATGTCCTGTGGTGTGAAAGGAGGACACGCGGGTTTCTGGTGAAGCTCTCTCTCTCTCTCTCGAGCTGTCAGTGAGCAGCGAGAACTCACCCGCTGGCGACCACATGACCACGTGCTTGCGCCATGCGGTCAACATGGCGAAGGAAGGAAAATGCCAGCGTGCTCATCCGGGTCCGGCCATCCCCGTCCGGCTCTGCCCCCGTCCCCCTCCGGCTTCCGGCGGCTGTTCACGGAAGCAGATAGAGCTGACGGTTTTGTTGACCTCGGATAGATGGCGCCACTGAAACTCCATATAGTAAAAGTTTGTCAATGATACCAGGTTTTGGACGCATCTATATTTATTTTGGAACGACAAGATTTATAGAAAAATTACCTGTTATCGAGCAGGTATTTGCACAACTTGCTATCTTTTTACAAGTCCCCCTTTGCTGTCACGGCGCTTGTTTCTCATGGCCGCCGCTCGCGGCTGCAGGTTTTGAAATATTATAATTTTTGCCTCACGATTACGTGGCGGAATTGCAACATTTCGAAGGAAAAAGATGTGTTTTGTGTCCTTTGTGACAAGATTAACAATGTCAAAAGCAGAAGATGCAAATTTTTTCAACATTAAAATCGTTGCACAGCTCCTTTAACATTGTGAATAGCAGACATTTTAAGGCAGATACAGCAAGTTCCCATCTGTCATTTCACTGGCAAAGGCAAGTCTGACGGACTGTACGAGGAGTGTCAGGTTACTGGGCAGGACATTGAAGGAGTGTACTTTACTTACCGTGTCAGATACAACATAAGAAAGACGGTGCGAGGGGGAAAAGGGCGGAAACTAGGAGAGCTGAGGTGGAGAGGAACGACATCCTTTCCACTACGGCTTCTCTTGTGCACGCCTTTTTCCCTTTCGCACTGTCTTTCTTATGTTGTATCTGACAATAATGCAATGGCGTCGCTAACGTCAGCGGCACCCAGGCCAGGATTTAATTGCGTAGATGAAGACGACCATTGCTTCTTGGCCATTGCTGCATTGTTCACTTTAATGCCACAGTACACAACACTGCGGCAGCCTTGGCTGGTAGCCATCAGAACACACACGAGCACAGAAGGCAGGGGTGCTGGCTGTTTGATAAGATATTGGAGAGCCTAGATTTAAGAGAGGCAGCAACTCAAACCATGAAGAGTGTCTGCAGTCTAATGGTGGAGGCCACCTTCGCATATTTTGATTGCATGTACACGTGCATTGCAGGCTCAGTTGATTGCAGCCCATTAACCCTTTCGTCCTTGCAGCTCATTGCAAACGCGGCCCCTGAACTACGTGACTCTGATCGGGCAGTTGTAAACATTCTGGAACCTAGGCACACTATATGATATACGTAACATGCAAGAGGAAACAATGCAGCAACAGTCGTTTATCTGTGTAACCAAATCATAATCGATAATGAACTTAACACGTTTTGTGTTTCAGGTGAGGTCTATGTGCTTGATGATGGTGGCGAGGTAGACCTTGACTTGGGAAACTACGAGCGGTTTCTGGACATCACCCTGCACAGGGACAACAACATCACAACTGGCAAAATTTACCAGCACGTCATCAACAAGGAACGCAGGGGCGATTACCTTGGAAAGACTGTACAGGTGGGAAATCTTTCCTGCTTTGGCGACCTCAGTGCCATCCACAGTATGGTCACTGCATTGTTGGAAATGACAAAGCGCATCTTTCGAAGGTCCTACCCACCGTGCAAGCTTTCTGCCTGCCTTCACTGCCATCTTGGCTGTGCAGACACGAATAAAGCTTACAAGACACCTGAGTGACAATGAAAACAGTGAGCTTATGTATTGAAGGCAGACCAACTAGTTGCACTGTTGTCCTATGCTCAGGGATGACTTTCTGTTTCAAGTTAAATCTGAAAAGTGCCTCCATTTTTGCCTCAGTGAGTTGCCCCCATGTATCGAGCAGATTTGGCATTACAGCTCTATTTCCAATGAAACTAGCATTAAAGATAGCCTGGTGAAACTGAACTCATTGCCACAGAGGGTTGTTCACATCTCTAAGGGCAGCTCAGGACCGGACAGGGATACCGGTAGGAAGAACCTTGCACAGCACCGGTATCTTGGGCATGTTGCTTGCTTTTCCTTTGGTTTTGCTTTGCACCGAGTTTGTAGAAATCTGGAAGGCTGTGTCTGGAAAGAAAACTCTAGGGGAAGTTTAGCAAGGAAGCGGTGGCTATGGTGTTTCAAGTGACAATCATCGGGGCTGTCATTGGCAAGAAATGAGCTCTGAATAAATAAATTAAACTTTAAAGGCATCTGAGACGTTTAAAAAAATAACTTAGTGTTTAATACAATGAGCTAGAATATGGTGTGTCAGGTTCTTTTAGCGTTGTATCCAGTTGTCGTTAAGATACAGAATTATACGAAGGCTGATTTGGGGTTAATATGAATACATGGTTTTATTTAACATAATTACAAGATATTAAGCTGGATTAGATATACACTTCGTAGGGGAGAACGGGCGCTCCCATCTGTATCATGCGCTGTCTCGTGGTCATCTCTGTTACAAAGGGGCTTCTCAGTGAGCTGCAACCCGACGCCTTGCTCCTCTCGTCTTGGAATTTGCCTGGGTTACAGAAACGGGAAGGGGTGGGGGGGGGCAATTTTGGGTATTCGTGGAGGTGTAACGGGACAGCCATGTCTGGACGAAAAGTTCTACGGTCTGCCTGGCCCGATCGGTGATACACGCGGCGGACACGTGGCGCTGCTGACAGGTGTCGGGACACCATCCACTTAATTTATTGGCTGAGATAGTCAAACGGAGTCAGACTGAAACCAAGCCCACGAAATAACCAATCTAAGTCAGACCGAAACCTAGCCTATGGGATACGGCCCAAGGGACCATACTGTTTGGCCTCCAAATCACTTTTTAGTCAACATATTGTTTCTAAAACCATAAAAACAGTTTGACATATTTTTAAAAATTATTATTGAATATGTGGCTTGGTTCTGTATTTAATTTATGAAAGTTGTTGAGGCCTTGGAGCTTGGAGCTTTGTGTTGCCATGCATCTGACTGCAGAAAAAGGATGGGGGTAGCCTTGAGCAGCCGATTCTCGCTAGCGATCTGTGAGCGAATACCATTTCCTTAAGCTCTGTGTAAACCATATCCTTTGGTGGAACTCACAAGTCAATTTTATTGCAAATTAAAATTTTAATCTCCTGAGCAAAATTTCTTGCATATGGAATATGAGCCCATCCACTAGTACTTGAACATTCAACGTTGTCTGGCTTGTGCATAAAGTCTTGAGTACCAAAATCCAAAAGTGTTCAAATGCTGTTAGTTAGATTGATTTGTAATAAAAATAAATACGGTACAATCCACTTATAATGATACCAGATATAACGATGTACTGCTTATAACAATCAGTTTTAGACTAGAAATGCTCAGTTTCTAGTCCAGATACACCGATAATTGGTTATAACAATTGAATTTTTTGGTTTTTCTCATTGTCGTTATAAATGGATTGCACTACTGAATTCACCTTAGCAGTGGAATGGAAGCTTGGGCATAATGAATTCAGCTGGAGTTTTATGAAGTAGGCCAGGCCTGTTTATTGCCCAGATGCCATTATTGCATCATCATAAAACTTCACTTTTGAAATGCCATATGTGTGATTAAATTACGAGGCTAATTTTTTTTATCTGCGTTATTTGCAGTCTTATAGCAGCCTTCAGAACTTGAATACTTGAACTTGAAAACTTGGTCTTCAAAAATGATTTCATTACAGTTCAGTGCCGTGCCTAAATTAACGGTTATTCATCTTGTGCCCATCAATCATCATGTTTCAAAAGCAGTTGTTGCAGCAAACCTTAAATCAAAATAGTGAACCTTGTCACAGCCTTGTTTAGGGTATTGTTGTTTTTAAGCACAACTAAACAGTTGTTGAGAGTTTGAAGAAATCAATTCAGATGTGCAGTAAATGCTAAGGAGGGGTTGTACAGGAGGAGGAATGCAAAGAAGAAATTATATTTTAGCTAAATAAGGCCAACACATGAATCTTAACATGATATTCCCAAGGGAATGAATTGGAATGAAGTGCATGCTTGTGACCCAAAAGTTATTTTTGCTGGTCCAAAATGGACTTTTAACTAAGACCAGTCATGTCACTGCAGCCTATCATATTCCCAGAAATAGGATTAGCAGTTTCTAAAATAAACAAGTGCATACAAACAACAAATCTAAAACATCAGTATGCTGATTTTGTTTGGTTGAGAGGATTTGCTATTATAATAAAATACTGCCTACATCTAATACAAATCTTGTACAGAGCTGATCTTTCAAACCTTAAGCTTTGCAGAGAATGTCAGAATGCTTGCCTGATTTTACTACTTTTCTTTATTTTAACCGTCTCAAACAAATAATTGCCCCAAACACCAGCTTGGTGACAACTTTGTACCGATTACTTTGTATATGACTGGGCTGCTGTGGTATGCACGTTGGTCAATTCAAAGAGGTGAGACTATGGGCTTAGGCTAGAATGAAAGAAAACTTAATGTGAAAGTTCCCTGGCTGTGCAAACTTGGCCGGATAGAAAGGCTTCTTTGTGGGAAGGACCAAGCAACATCAGTTCAGGTATCTTGTTTTGGGGACAAGCTCATTCTTTTCATTCTTCGACAGGTGGTACCTCACATCACAGATGCCATTCAGGAGTGGGTGGAAAGGGTGGCCCGCATCCCAGTTGGGGAGTCTGCCCAAACACCAGAAGTCTGCATCATTGAGGTATTGCCTTGCACCACATCTCTGTACCTTGTAACGAGCCTCAACCGTTTCTTTATTCTTTTTAAAAACATAGTAATAGTTTTGTTTAGAATTGGTTTTGTTAGTACAGTTGCCGACCGATTTTTCGGATTTCGCAGGGACCGAAGAAACGTCCGAATAATTGAGCAGTCCGAAAAATCAGCAAGATTAAAAAACTTGCCTTTATTGCGTCTAAGCGGGCTTAAGAAAGCCGTCGATAATGCCCTGCTTCAAGTTACGCCTCCGCTTGCGTTCAGCCGCCTTTTAATAGCTTGAGAATCGCTGCCTTCTTTTTTAGCGCTATGGTCGAGCACTTTTTGCGCTTTTTAGCTACGCTTCGCGGGGGGGGCCTTGATGTCCAAACCAGCATATTCCAAAAACATGATTCACCGAAACGAGATGAGAGGTGCAAGTCCACGACTGTAGGATGGCGAATGAACAAAGCATAATTATAACAATGATGATGATAATGACGCGCAGCTAGAGAAAAAAGAAGAGCCGTAGCATAGCTTCACCTAGCGGTAGGACTTAGCAGTACTCAAGTAGCTCTGACCATACCAAGCCAATCCATGTAAAGCCAACATAAAATCTAAAATGGCTGCTTCTCGATGGTGTTTCCCGCTGATCGGTCGTAACGATTTCGTCCGAAAAATCACACTTTCCAAATTTAAGCTGTCCGAAACATTGGTCGTGCAGATGCACTATTTCTATCGGGTAGATCACGGTTCCTCCTTTAGGTCCGAAATATCGAACAAGTCTGAATTACCGGCGTCCGAAAAATCGATTGGTAACTGTAGTGTAGGTTTGAGGGTTGTTTCTGAGCTTCAGAAATGTTGGTGCGGCTCTGTTTTCAATTGCGGTAGAGTGAGACCTTGCAGGTTGTACTTCGCTATAATTGACATGTTACATATTTTGATAAAAGAAAAAAAAAAAAGGAGAGGATATTTCTGGCTAACATGTTTTTGGCATGCAACATATTTGCCATATTTCAGAGAGTGTTTCATATGAAACTTAAAATGTTGTCATTTAAAAAAAAAAAAAAAATGTTTTTCAGCAACAAGTACAGTAAACATTTTTCTGATGTTTCACAAGTATTGTGGCAGCAAACTATGATAGCTGACATGGTAATTTTATCGGTGCAATGCTAAATTGTCTAATGAAACTTAATGTCTCTCCTGCCTGGTTGTCAAACTTTTTATTCTAGTGTTTCCTAATTGTGTACAAAACAAACATGGAGGAAAATGTTGTGAAAAAGATTAAAAATGGAGAATTGTAGGATAAAAAGAAGCATTCAGAGGTCGTGGCACATGAACTAGTCTTTAGGCCATGTCGCTCAGTTTGTCTAATATCATTTATCATTTTGTGTACAGGCACGCTTGTGTAATGAATAGTAAAATTGAATTTCCTTTCCACTCGACCTTCAACTGAAGTGAATTTGTTTTTCAGCTTGGCGGCACCATAGGAGACATTGAGGGCATGCCCTTTGTGGAGGCCTTCCGACAGTTTCAGTTCCGGGTCAAACGGGAAAACTTCTGCTGTGTGCACGTCAGTCTGGTGCCTCAGGTAAGCTCTACTGAGAGCCATTTAGGAGTGGTACTGCGTGCAGTAAAGAAGTATACATCACTGTACGCCAAGATGGGGCATCACCCTAAGACTGTGCCTTTAACAAGGGCCAACTTCAGATGTTGTACTAGGTAATTTTGGGTGCAAGCACCTTCGGATGGCTTTAAGAATAGTCAAACAAGCTAGGGTGTCTTCATGTGTGCCTTGCTCAAGGTGGTGCCACTCTTTGGGATGCCGATTGTGACAATACAGTGTTGTCAACCTCATTGTTGTATTTACCTCCACTGTTGTCGTTGACCATGTTGCTTAACTACGATAGTTCCCATTGGGGCTTTGTAGCGCTGTCGATAACCCCGGTTGAACGACTACAGGTCGCCGGTTAGAGGAGCCCGTAGCCTATTACTCTAGCTGTACAAGTAGCGACATTAGGTTACCGTATTTTCCGGTGTATAAGTCGCGGTTTGTTTTTAACATTTTTCTTGGTGCGACTTATACAACGATGAAACTTGTGTAAGATTCTTTTTCTCGAGGTGCGACGCCATTTTTTTTATACGGCGTGCGCCATCTTTTGTAGAGCACCATAACTACGTAGCCATAGGTGGTCTTTCCCCCCCCCCCCCAGGAGGCACTGCTGTCGCCGCACTATTTTGACTCGGAATGCGAGATATTTTAATTTTTATGGTTTCCTTGAAGCGGCTCATGGTGGATAGGCAAGACGGAGAGAATAAAGCTTTTACAGCATGTTATTGATGTTGCCTAGTTAAGCCATGATTCCGTATTCTTTTGCTTGAGTCCAGTAACACTGAAAAGTATGTGGGCTGGTGTACACATATTGCAGAATATTTTCTCACGTCTCTCTTAGTTTTCGTTTGATGAGCAGTTTTTTGTGCCGTGCTCCAGCCGTGTTGCTACATGTAAAAGGAAGGATTGTGGCTAGCCAGTCTTTTAGAGGTACCAAAAAAAAGTATGTCAAGGTTTATCTTTCTGCCTGCACATCGATGCTCGCATCGCCTCCGGGACTTGGCCTATACTCCGCGACCACTTTTCTTGGCAATGCAGTGGAACATTTCCCATAATGCACCGCGCGATTACGGCGACGCCGCTCAAGCCGGGAACGGGCAGCCTAAGAGCTGCGCTCTAAAAAATCAGCGCCATCAGCACTACCTATGAACAATAAAATCAGTATCATCAGCACCACCAGAGCTTCGCCCCAATCAACATCATTCACCACGTGGAGATGCGGTCATTTTTTTCTCTATAATATTTGCATTTCGTTTGAAGTCGCCTATACTTTTAGCTTGCAGCTTAAAAATACAAAGTAGCAGCACAAACAAAGCATGAAGTACCAGAACGATGATAACCACACCCGCCAAACTGGCCGGCATCAGCTAGTCCTATGGAAGCTGATGCCAGCATTGCAATGGATTGCTGGAGTTTCCAGGCTTGTGTGAATTCGACGTTGCTTATGTCTTACCAAATATAGCAGGAAACAATATGGTGATGGGGACCCGCAGGGGGCACCTACACTTTAGGTGCTTGGATAGTGGGCGCTACCACAAACCCCAGCCATGTACCACAAACCCCAGCCATGTAGGTTTGCACACCCACCCGCAGGGGGCACCTGCGTTGGTAGGTGTTTGGTGAGTAGTGTCACCACTAACCCCTAGCCATGTAGGGTCATCCTTCCATGCCTGGCTTTGCATGGCTTAGCCCCTGCCCCCCAAAAAAAGGGGATCCTGGTGGTTGAGCCGAATCCGGGGTACGTTTGGACCCTTCGGAGCCCCCGGGCGAGGCAATATATCACTTCGGCCCCTGCCTCCCCTGGTCAGATGTCCTGGCTCCGCCCAACCAGGATGATCCAGTCAGTTGCCTTTCTCCACCTCTCCTTTCTTTAATATTCTTCTCCTTCTCTTCTGTCATACTTCACCTTCTTAGGCAGCAAGGGCTGACCCTGGGTGGGGACGGATCCCTCCCTAGGTCCACGCTCGGTTACAGTTTCTTGGCATCTGTGGCCTAATTGTCATCCAAGCCATTCTTGCTATGGCATATTACCTATCCCCTTGTTGGGCTCAGTGATGGGCGGTGCGCCTCAGATTCTGAACACAAGTCCAACACTGTGCGGCCCCCAAAAAGGAATTGCCCTGTACTCACTTTTGACAAAGCATGTGAACCACTAAAGTTCCCAAGATTCTTTGTGCTCCAAGCCCAAGATGAAGAAAAGCCACTAGCAAAGCTCTCACCCTTCCTTGTGTCTAAATTCCTCGACGCCATCATTGGCAAAGCTTTCAAGGCAAGAAATCTTTCTGGTAATCTTCTTGTTGAGGTTGAAACAGAAGTTGAAAGCAGAACGCTTCTAAAACAGACATGTCTGGCTTCAACTTTTTGTAATAATGCCTCCCCTTCTTCTCCAACGGAATTGTCAAAGCCTTCTTGCAAACTATGATGATGTTGCTGATCAACCAGTGACTCGCCTGAAGGAGAGTCACTCTATTATACGTAAGCATTTCTAGCTGTTTCACAAAGATTGGAAACATCCGAGCCATCCATTTGGAGGTTCTGGTGTCGTTTTACGATGCTCGGTTCCATGCTCTGAAGCACCCTTAAACACACCACTAGGGGCAGTTACTGCCCATATGCTGACTCGCCGATTAATAACCCTTTGTTCTCTATACATACCTCCGAACTATCAATTTAAATATGAAGAACTGGAAGCTCTTTGTGATCAACTACCTCCTCCATTTGTGCTTGTGGGTGATTTTAATGCGCATAACCCTCTCTGGGGAAGTGGACGAAGGTATACAAGAGCAGCCCTTATTGAATGTTTTTTTTACTCTCAATTAATTTGTTTTGGCTCAGCTCAAAAGAGGCTACACACTTTTTCTCGGCATTATGTACGCTCACATCAGTCAACCTTTCACTTGTGCAACCTACTCTACTTTCACTGTTATCATGAGAGTCATCCTTGATCCCTACGGTAGTGATAATTTTTCCATTATTTTAGACTTCTACAATCATCTTGTAACACTACCTACACAGTCAGCTCTGTGGAAGTTTGACAAAGGCCAACTGGGCACATTTTAAGCAATCATCTCTTTTAGCTATTTCATCCCTCCATCAGCTCTCTGCCTATGAGACAACAGGCCATATCACGAAACACATCCTAGAAGCTGCTATGTTTGCAACACCGATGACGTCCGCTCTCCTCCCTATACGGCCTCAGCCGTGGTAAAATAAAGACTGCAAAGACAAAAAAAAAATGATGGAAAAAAACTTTTACATCTTAAAAGTGATATGTAAAGATGTTATCTTGATTCAGGCACATGTAACATAAGATTGCTCGAGTTCCCTCTTAGTAAGCATTTGGGTGTTCAATATTGCTTGCCAAGATGCAAACATTCACATCTAAACTCTTAACCGAGTGTCGTAAAACATTTTGGAGGTGTTCATCTGTCATTTGCAAGAACCACGTTCGACTTCACAGTCTTCATCTTGAAAAAGTTTGTCCGTTGGTGTATACCGAACACGCTGTAGCGAAAACCTTGATCAGGCTGCTGCAAGATTTCGTGGATTTTAAACCTTTAATGTAAGGAGGCCAGCAGAAAACTTAACAAAGTCTTTCACTACCTATGCATTCTTCAGCTTTTTTCACCTGTTTGGACATCAGCCGATCAGCAAATTCTATCTGGCAAACAAGAGTTCATGTGGCCCGTTATGTCGGATTTGCAACCTAACATACTTCTTGTCCTTGTGTTTGGTGGGGGGGGGGGGTGTCATTTTCGGTGGCGTGCCACGGGCGTATGATATTGTTCACCCAGTTCTAGAGAAAAGACATTTTGCTTTGGGTTTTATGTGTTCACTCCGAGTAAGATCAGTTCTTCTCCATCCAGCTCCTGGATTAGTTTAAAATAAGATTGAGATAACTTTTCCAAATAAGCCAAGTATTGTTCCTCCCTTTGCCTTGAGGCAAACTAAGGCTGCAGATTGCTTTAATCTTGGCCTCAAGCCCCCCCGTCCCCCTCATGACAAAGTACATAAGCTCTGTAGCTCCTTGGAATTATTCCCTTGTTCATTGTAACTTCACTGTGACAAAACACACTAAGAAAGTTGCTTCAAATGAAGTGCTGACGCAAGAATTTTCTAAAATACAAAGCCATGTACCAGCACCACTTCAACATTGCACAGATGGTACTAAAATTGTTTCTTTTGTTGGTTGTGCAATGGTTAAACCATCTGTACGCCATGTAAAAAAAAACAACTTAACACTTCTGCCACAATTTTAACGGCAGAGTTGCATGATTTACTGCTTGCTGTGGAATATACAGTTAAGAAAAAGCTTCGTTGCTCCGTAGTGTATACGGACAATGCAACAATATAAACTTAGAAAGAATATGCAATTTCTAATTTTTGAGTTGTTTATCTTACGAAAAGGGACGCAGAAACTGCCTCATTCTTTTAAAATATAGTAATTCCGTTGCATAATAAAACAGAACTAGAATATTTTGCAATTTACAGGTGTGAAGTGGCAGGCGGGGGATCTAAGCCGTGACGCCAACTAGGGTGCATTGTAATAAGTTGGCAAGACGTTTCAACACGAGTAATTGCGTCAAAAGTCTCATATCGTTGACAAAATGGTACTGCATTCGCTCTTAGTGGTGCCATCTGCACGAGGTGAACAAAAGCTTTCCTCTCTCGAAGTTGACCCGTCGCTGTATAACTTCCTTACAACATGTTTGCAAACAAACCGGAGCGCCCCCAGTGGCAAGCCACCGGTGCCGCGCATGCGCAACGAAGTGTAGGCCAGAAGCGCCGCGTCCCGCATCAACAAACCATTAGAACGTGATGTCGGCGTTAATGTGAGCCCCATGCTCTTTTTCGCGTTTGAATTGTTGATTCTAAGTCTTTGTGGCTATGTCTTACTGCTTTAGGGGATTGAGTGAAATTAACGAGGCTCGTTACACCACAAAACTGTGTGTAAATACTGTGACGGGGACGATTCATTCCGCGTGACTGCCGCAGAATGTACGCTAAAGCCCGAGTCACATGATAAAATTCTGTTTGCTATTTTCAGTCACAACGTCACTCGGGCTACAAAAGTGTGGACGGTAGCTGCGATGCTTGATGTTGGTACTGAAAATCGCAAGCATAACTGGACCAAGTGAATAAAGCATAACAATTCGGTGATGGCCACTGGTAACAATAATCAACATCTCCTTGTATGTACTGTATACACTGGCCCTACTCGCCCCACTCAACCTTCAAACTTTAAAGTAATTTGAGGCCTGCACTTACTTCTAATCGCAACGTTTGGTCTACTGGTCGCTGTGGTTTCAACAAGCAGACAACAGTTTAAACGAGTTTGAAAGAGCGGACGACAGTTTGAACAATCAAACAGCCATTTGAACTTGAAGACGCACTGAACATGGTTTGCGGGCGGCCCGGACAACTTGACGATTTTCGACTGTTCATGTTGGAGCAAAACAAATAAATCTGACGACCACAAGTATCCATGAATTCAACCCAAAGTGCTTTCCACACAAGCAATAGTGGTTAGATGGTGTCTGGTTTCCTTTTAACGGCACCTATCCACGTTCTCGGATAAACCAAGCAGCCAGAAAACATGCGAAAACTGATCTTCAAACCTTTCTTGGCCTTTTATTACGCAGCTCTTAGGCGCCAATTTCCGGGTTGAGCGGCATCGCTGTCGCTGTCAGCATAACCGCACGCACTGCATCATGAGACGTTTCCCCGCTAAAGTTAATGGAAAAATTTTCCCGCTAAATTTAGCGGAGAAATTTTTCCGCTAAATTTTGCGGGAACTTTTCCCGCTAAAGTTAACAGGGAAATATTTGGCGGGGAATTCGCCTGCTAACTTTGGCAGGCTAAGTTTAACCTCTAAATTTAGCGGAGAAATTGACATCATGTGACCTCAACACCAATTCAGTTTCCCCGCTAAATTTAGCGGAGAAGATGGCGTCAAAACTTCAGCGGCAGGAGAAGGAGAGGAGGAGGAGGGGCATACCCTCCCCTCCTCTTCAAGAGCTTCGCTCTAGTTTTGCATTACAGAGATTTGTAATAGGTCTTTTATTTTTTTTACAACGGAGCTGTTAAGGGCTAGTTTCCCCACTGTCGTGTCTGTGGGCAAACAAATGGTGATTCAATACTCTGGACAGCTACTGCCATCTATGAGCGACGGCAGCAATCTTTCCAGCCTTTCCACTCTGGTTTTCATCAGAGTGGAAAGGCTGAATTTTTCTAGGCGTCGTCCTCGAGGTCGTCCTAGAAATCGTCTTTGAGGTTGTCCTAGACGTCGTCCTTGAGATCGTCCTAGACGTCATCCTTAAGGTCGTCCGAGAGGTTGTCCTTGAGGTCGTCCTCGAAGTCATTTCTGAGGTCGTCCTAGACTTCGTCCTCGAGCTCGTCCTAGAAGTTTTCCTTGAGGTCGTCTAGACGTTGTCCTCGAGGACGTACTTGAAGACGTCTTAGATGTCGTCCCTGAGTTCGTCCTAGGCGTCGTCCTCGAGGTCGTACTAGAAGTCCTTGTCCTAGATGTCGTCCTTGAGGTCGTCCTAGACGTCGTCCTCTAGGCATCGTCCTGGACATCGTAGAGATAACAGCTTTGCTGGTCCTCCATCTTCACGTGAAGTAAGGGCTGTAAATTTTTGGTACAGCCCCAGTTGCAATGTTTTGACGAAACGGCAGGTTTAAGTCTGGTTTCTTTCAAAAACGACACAGGAATTCCCGTCCCGCATGGTGACTTCCGCCCACATCCCCATACTGGAAGTGCGCTTGACGCGCCACCACTGTGGCATGCCATAACTGAGTTGGGTTGGTGTATACACACCCCATGTTTATAGTTTTATCCTATAATCTGCTACTAGAACTTTTTTTTCCCTAACCCTTTTGAGCAATAGTTTATGTACCTGATGCATCATAGCCTTAAATGCTTTTGCTCCACAAAAATTCAATCAATCAATCTATGGTAATAGGGAGTGGATAGGGGTAAGCAAGATTGGTGATTTGTGGCACCACGCTAAGCAGAGTGCGCACTAAGGCTCCCTAGGGACAAATTAGAGAAAGGGATGGAACCTAACTCATACAGTTAATGGATATAAAACAAGAATGGGAGGTGCAGAGAAGAAAGGCTATGCAATTAGTCCGACAGAGTTTCATTGACATCATTAGTTTTCAACAAACCTAATGTCGATTGTTCTGGTTTACATCGTACTGTGTTGATGATGATGTGTTTCTTGTGCGGTATCTTTCCAAGTGCAGGTGCGTCACATGCAAGGCGGTGTAAGTTTTGCTTCTCGGTTCTCATTTGTGTTCACCGCCAATGGGGATTTTGGAGTGCCATTAGACAACAGCATTTATGCAAAATGTTGCTGTTGCTAAGCATTCAGGCCACAAGAAAGCTTCTTTTTGCAAGTGTATAGTTGTAAATGTAAGAGGATGTGTTGCTAGTGACACAAAATCAATGTACCAAAACTAATCTTTTCAATTATTTGCCTGCTCTTATGTAAAACGTTTCTTAGAATTGGGGAGTAAATATTTATGCTAACCCATCGTAAAATGCCGAGCATGCATCCCCATTGCAGTAAGCGTGTATCCCTAGCCTTTGAAACATTTCAAATATAAGCAAAGGAAATATGAAGCGCAAGCCCAGCAAACTTCTGAGCTAACTGAGGTGCTCCTCCAAGTCAGCTGCTTCTCTGGGAAGGAAGTGCTGGCAGTGAAGTTTTATGCGCATGCATCGGTGCAAAGCGGTAAAGCTTGACTAGAGAGCGCCGGCACAAAGCAGGCTTGACGAGAGTGGCGTGGCTGCTTTGAAAATGACATGTTCCGCCAGACCACTTATATCGTTGCATCAAACAAAGGCCTACTGTACCACATGACCCTTCTGTTGTTCTATTTCCAGATTTAGCAAGTGCCATCCCTATTGTTTCGTGATTAGTATCTCCAACGTTTGTGGGGGCGTTCACTCTGTATTTTGCAGTATTTTTCTTATTTGCTGAACACAATTTTTATGAGAATGAATGTGACACCCAGTGGCCACCTAGACTGACCTGAACAGTCAGATGCAAATTAGCGGTTGTAGTGGCAAATGTAGTCCATATTTGTTCATAAATCATGTTAGCTTGAGCGGCAGTTTTTGTTAAAACAGCATATACAAGTTCTATGGCACAACTGGTGAGAAGTTTTGCTGTGTTGTCTTTTTTCTTAAAAGTATCTGTTCATAGTCTATTTGTTTAATTCTTGCTTTTTACTATTGGGCATTGCGTTAGCACCGTGATGTCTGTTTTCATTCAACTCCGAATTTTAGTTCAGTATATTCTTTTAATATTGAACTTGGCTGAAGTGTTTTTTGTTGAGGTCGACGTCAACCAATTAAGGGCAAAGCAATTTACCTGTTGCACCTTTGTGTTGGGAGGTGATCTAGGTAGCTAAAATTGCAACATGTATTTTTTAACGTTATTATTGAAGTCATTTATATGTTTGCTGCAGCCCAAGAGCACCGGGGAGCACAAAACTAAACCTACGCAAGCCAGTGTTCGTGAGCTGCGGGGACTGGGTCTTTCTCCCGATCTGGCAAGTACCCTTCTCCTGCTCCACTGTAACTCTCTCGGCACACACTCTAGTGTGTGTGCTTCAAAGGTTATTGTACCATTTGTCCACTGAAAACATTGCTTGCTTACTTTTAGACACCCCCATCAGCTATGTCGGCTACGCTTACATTAGTGTTTGTGTTCTCGAACATTTTGATCTTGAGGAACCCCTGTTTGGCTTGACTGAGAGCCGAGGAACCCTTCCCAACCTCTGCGTTTGTGCAATAAAGTGGTACAGAGGCGTTCACAGCTTGTTAACAGCAATTCACATACTGTGGAGTGTTTGGCTCATTGCTGTGCATCAGTGGATGGGTCAAATCTGCCCAGGTAGTGCTTAAACTGGAAAAGCACTTTACTTAGGGGCAGGGACAATCGAGGAAATTTGGTAGCTCGGGTGTGCTCTGGAGAATCCCTGGGGGTGCTCTGGGAAACCCCTGGGGGTGCTCTGGGTTCTGGGAACCCCTGGGATCCCAGGAACCCAATTTGGGAACCCATGCATTAGTGGATTTCATGGGGATGCACTTGAAATTGTCTACTTTTATTATTTTCAATTGTGCTTTGTTACCATATCCGTGGTTAATCATTCCCACACAATATACTAATGTGTGAAAGTAGGTAGTGTCATTCAGTGTTCTGCCATCGGTACAAGCTTGCTTCTTGTAGTGGGGCCTCGACCCATGCTGCACGAGCTTCAGTTAGCCACAGCACCATCTGAGGCAGAGAGCCTTTCATAGTTTTCCTGCTTCTGGTACAAATTCGGCACCGCTAATGCTAGCTCCGGGCGCACCCCATAGCTTTCAATCGTGCGTAAGCGTCCTAAGCACCATGAAAGTCAAGCTGAGCTCTTTTGCCATCCTGCTGCCGGCTCGAGCTTACCATGCACATCGGTGTTTTGGCGCGCATTGCACGATCTTGTCACGGGCACGCGACCAAAGCCCTATAGAAAGAGTCAATCTGTGCTGGGGTTTGTGGACACCCGAAAGGGGTGTTTCATCCTTTCCCACCTTACAAGTCGCGGCGACGTTGCCCGTTTCCTCACGGAGACGACGTCCCTGCAGATAGTGTGCCGCAGCGAGAACGAGATCACCAAGGCGGTGAAGGAGAAGATCTCCAACTTCTGCCACGTGGAGCCCCGTCAGGTGCTGTGCATGCACGACGTGCCCAGCATCTACCACGTGCCCATCTTCATGGAGGAGCAGGGCATCGTGGAGCTCTTCACCGAGCGGTTGCAGCTCCAGGTGCCCACTGTGCCCAGGACTCGCAGGTAGGGGGCACGCTCCCTGCTGCCGCTTCCGTTTGCGCTGCATCCATTCACCACATTGTCGATGGACGGTGTCATGGCATCATTTTTACATGGTCACATGACATCGTTACATACTGTCACTTATTAACTAAGGCGACCGGACATCCCGTTTTGGCCATGACAGTCCCGTTTTAGAAGTGCATTTCTCCCGTCCCGTCATTTTATCCTAACGAAGCCTCACGTCCCGTTTTCGTGGGAATGTGCATGCAAGTTGCAAGACGAGTGCCAAGCGAGTGGGAGAAAGCTAAAAGAACGCACAATACATTATATAGAAATAAACATATAAAAAAAATGTTATCTCCCATAGGAGTAAATTTAGAGCTCTTTTTGTGGTTCCATCTGTCAATACATTCTGTTTGCACAGACGTTTGTTCGGGTCATTTTTCTATATTGCTATATTTGGCATGCTTCAGTTTTGTTTAAGAGTGAAGAAAGCAGCTTCTGTACTCAACTAAACGAATAACTTCGGTAGAGTGCTGTCAGACCGGTTATAACAAAGTCGGTTATAACAAAATAGCGGTTACAGCGAAGCGATCACGATTTCCCATTCCTTTTTGCACTTCGTTAACCGAAGTCGGTTATAACGAAATAGTGGATATAGCGAGGTGATTTCCGATTCCTGTTGACTTTGTTATAACCGGTCTCGACAGTTTGCATTTGCACAGTGAACTGAATAGTAGTAGCAGAGCTGCTTTTTCTTTCGGTCCCACTCCCCGCTTCTTCTCCGCTTCCACTTCGCTCCCCGATCCACCCTTCCCCTGATGTCCCATTTTCTACGCTCTAGATCAGGGGTGGCCAGTCTGACCCGGCCTAAGAGCCGCATACAAAACCACGAAGCTTCTAAGAGCCGCCGGGGGGGGGGGGGGGGGGGGGGGGGGGCAGTGCAAACTTTTGTTTAGAACAATAAACAAAACTCAAACTACTTTCGATCTACCCGTGTCCAAAGCAGTCCAACTGTACGTAAGGTAGCAGTAGCACGAGACTACCAAACCGCAACCTGTCTTTCGATTTAAAAACGTTTTCCATTTCTCTTTTAGGGGCGAAGCTCCTTAGGGGCTAGCCATGTCCGTCCGTCCATCTGTTCGGCCGGCGTCCGGTGCTCGTGCTCCTGCTCGTGAGCTCACGTGCTCGTGTAGGGAAAAAAAAAAATAAAAAAAAAATGAGGAAAAATTGTTTGCGCGGTTGACAAGATTCGAACCTGTGCGGGGAGACCCCAATGGATTTCTAGTCCATCGCCTTAACCACTCGGCCACGACTGCGGGACGAGTAGGGGGCTCTGAGATGTGGTAGTAATTCAAGAGCTGGGGATGTCATGGATGAAACGTTGCATGTAGCCGCTCAACGTCTATAAAGGAGAGGGCGCTGCGGTCAAATGTGTATATAGTCGCATTCAAATTTGCATGCATTGGCTCAACGTTTATAGACGAGAGGGCGTTGCGGTCAAATGCTCAAATGCGTATATAACCACATTCCATACCACACATTCTCTTTCTGACATGGATGAAAACGAACGAAAGGCTCGGCATGCTGCGGCTCAGCGTCTAAGCAGACAAGCACCACCAGAGCTTCGCCCCAATCAACATCATTCACTACGTGGAGATGCGGTAAATTTTTTGGCAAAGAGCTCGTGTGACCGGGAGGGAGGCAGGGTACTGGTGTACCCTGTCTCCCTCCCGGGGTGTGTGTGTGTGTGGGGGGGGGGGGGGGAGGGGTGTAGGGTGTAGGGGAGGGAGCTGCGAGCCACACTTTCACAGACGAAGAGCCGCATGCGGCTCGAGAGCCGCAGCTTGGCCACCCCTGCTCTAGATTATAGTCACCCTATACTTAACATTGTTGCATGTTATACTTAACATTGTTGCATGTGGACACATGATGCCATTATATACATAGTCACGTGACTCGTCACAACAACCATATGATCATGTGACCTATAGCCACTGATGACACAGGAGACCGTGCTAGCAGCTGCGGCGGTTCCTCGTAGGTCAGTGGCAAGAATTTTACCTTGCCGTGATACTTTGCATAAAGCCGGCCGTAGAATAAATTTAAATGTATCTTAATCATACAGATAGAGTTGGGAGACGGATAATGTGCAGCATCTCCTCCGAGCTCGGAAATGCTTGTAAATAAGCTCCAAGGGCAGCTAAAAATGTGCTGCACATTCTATCTCTTCTGACTTTATCTGTAGCATTAAGATGCACTTAGATTTATTTTGCTAAAACAGTATCAGGTTAAGACTGAGTTTTTTTTTTATTAAGCCTTACAGGGACACTGACACCCCCCAAAATGTTTTTTAATTTTTTGCCAGGAAATTTATTATGGTGTCGGAATGCTATCCAATTAATATTTTGCTAAAGAGTCACGTATTTATTTAATAAAGCCAAAAAACGCAACTGCTCGAAACCGAAGCCCTGCACCGCACGGAGAAGTGGAGAGAGTGAGTGGCGGAAGCACTGATCTCTATGACAATTGCTGGATTGCGTTTGCCCGTTCCGCGAATGCGGCCACTGGCGGCCATCTTTTTGGTAGAGTTATATTACCTCTAGCCAATTTTCAGCTCCTGCAGCCACTATCATTCATCAATGGCAAACAGCGTTTTGGCAGGTGTGGTGGCAGGCTGCCGTCAAAATGGGGTGGGTGATATTTCGTGCTTGATCGATATTGTTTGACGAAACATGTTTTTGAAACCCGGCGGGAACGGTAGCCCAATCTTTGAGGACCCGGTGAAAGTTTCACGAAATCGCAGCACCGGGGAAAAGCAGCACAGCACGCATCAAAAGTCGCATTGAAAGTATGGAGTCCGCTTTCGATGCGAGCTGTGCTGCTTTGCCCCGGTGCTGCGCTTTCGTAGAACTTTCACTGGGTCCTCAAAGATGAGGCTACCGTTCGCGCCGGGTTTCAAGAATCTGCTTCGTCGAACAGCTTCAATCAAGCATGAAATATCACCCACGGTACAGTGTACTAGATTCACGGCTATTTTATGGCAGCCTGCCGCCATTGCGCTGTCCACCATATTACTATGATGGCTAGAGATAATATAACTCTACCAAAAAGATGGCCAACCGTGGCCGCATTCCCGTCCACAGGCGGAGCTGGTCAAACGTGATCCAGCAAATAGACATACAGTCGAATCTCGTTAATTCGAACACGCTTAATTCAAACTTTCGGTTTATTCAAACTGATGCTGTGGTCCGGACTACACTATATGTATTTCAATGGGCGAAAACGCCCGGTAATTCGAACACTTAAACGCCCGTGCCGGTTAATTCAAACATCCCGCGCCGCCGAGCATGCCTTCGAGAGCGGGCTAACTCCACGCGGCAGCGCCTCCAACGTCTCCGGTTCCAAATAACCATGACAACCGATCACGTGGTGACCTTCAATGCTGCGATGAGCGGTGCGACTGACGTTATCTCGATTCCAAGCATCATGGCGAGCCAGGGCACGTACCGCCCACCAAAGTACCTCAAGATGAAGGTAAAGATACTGCAAGAAGTTGACTAAGGCGCACTTTCCAAGACGGAAATAGTGAAGAAACACAGCATCACGAAGAGCACTCAAAGCGCTGGACACCACCGCGCGCTACTTCTCTTGCCAGGAGAATGCAGATGTCGCGTTAGAGCTGGTCTCCAAGTTCCAAGTGATTTTTGTTGATTCACGACTGAGGAACCGCGCACAGGCACGCATCACGGGTTACTTCCCTTTGTGATTGGTGAAAACAAATGTCCTGGAACTCGTCACTCATGTGTTAGCTCAGTGCACATGTGCTGCCCAATGCAGTGCTGCACTTAAGTACTCCATTTAATGAGCTTTCGTTAATTCAAACTTCGTTTAATTCTAACACATTTTTGGTCCCCCTCGAGTTCGAATTAACGTGATTCGACTGTAGAGATCATTGGGCCATAGAGTTATTATAATGTACGCTAGAGGTTCAACTGGCGCTAGTGTGCTGTTCCAAATTGAAGCAGACAGCAAGCAGTCGGAAATTGACTTCCGGTAATGCATTTCTATGGAAAAAAGCGAGTGAATTTCCTCTCTGCGCTCGATTATAAGAGCAAATATCACGAATAATTCGTACGTACTAGGCACATTGGAACATTTCCCAGTCACGCAGATGAAATAATTGGTCAGTTAAGGCGTTTTATTTTAAGGGGAGATGCTCCTCGAGAATATTTTTTTTCTAATTTTGAAGCTAGGAGGCTGAAATTTGCACAGCTAGTACATCTTGAGCTCCTCTTGTCATATATGTAGTCAGTTTTCTGATACCTGCCTTGGTGAAATATCTGTTCACGTATGAAGGCATATAAAATGCCTTTTTTGTGCACCCTTTTTCTCCCAAATTTACTTAAAGAGAGCATCCTAAAATTGCCTGGTTGCTTCCTTGTGAACAATAGAGTGTGCAAATCCACCTGAAAAAAAAATATCTACGCCTGGAGAGAAAATAAAAATTGTGAACTATTGAGTCATCTTTTTTTATGTTTCACTTTTAGTTTTATATTTTTTTATAAAAATTCAGTGGTGCCAATCGCATAACTAGCAAGATTTGCACACTCTATACATCACTAGGAACAGCTGTGCAAAATTTGGTTGCGATACAGTGACCACAAATGGTGAAAATTGTGTGCACAAACACTGAAAACAGACAAAAATACCAATTTGAGAAAAACGCAAATGAAAGTTTAGTTTTATGTGACATACCTAAATTCTCACTCAAACCACACGAAACTTGGTGGTCATATAGTTCCAAGTGTCAGAGCCTGGACCACCAAACTAGAATTTCCCCGCTGCATAGCACAGCTCCAGAAAAGATGCCAGTCCCTTTCGCGTAGCGGCCGATTCCTTGACGGCGAGCTTGCACTTTCCGCAAGTCGAGCATGCCGCGCCACTGACGAGAGCTTCCATCGCGCCGATCTCGCCGATCGCAGTACTTGCACGCTCATCTGCAGCTCTCTCTCTCCGTTTTCAAACATCTTCTTTTCCGATGCACTAACCAGCTCGCCAGCGCTGCCGATGAAACTCGAGCGATCGGACTCGAAAGCGTCGCTGCGCAGCCCCGACCGAGGTTAGGGTTAGCTGCCGCGGATGAACTTTTCTTCTTTGAAGCTTTCTGCTTGCCCTTTTCTCGACTTCCTTTGAACTTGTGTGTCGTCCGAAACTTCCAAGCTTGAAAGTCGCGTTTTCCGTCGACGCCCATCGCAAAGAAAGCAGAATGATCGAACAAGCCGTTGGTTCTGGTATCTGGAGCAGTGCGACGCTAGAACCGCAAGCAAGCTTCGCCGCGCAGCATGTTGCTCTTGGCCAATGGCGGGGCCACAATCGCATCACGTGATTTAAAAGTCCAGTGGCGACGCGCGTTTGCAGCGGGAAAAACATTTCTTTTTTATTATTTACAACCGGAATACGAAACTATCGACGACAGTTTCGGAGAGAAGACGGCTAGGCCTACGCGCCAAAATAAACGCGATGGCGGGCGACGCCGCGATCCGAAGAATTACGCGCTCGAAAATGGCTCAGATTTGCGCTGTTTTCCATCGCGAGACGGGCTTCAAACTTATATCTGACTAATTTCGCGATGATATCCGGTCTTGATTTTTTTACACGTAATAGAGGAAGGTTCAAAGATAATAGAACACTAAAAAAAGCAAAATCACTTTTTTCGAAAAAAATTGCCGTTTTTCGACCCGCATCTCCCCTTAAAATCGTGGCATGAAAAACTGTGCTAAAACCGCTTCGTACATGTATTTATGTGCACTGTCGGACACTGTTAGCGCGAACACGGCGTCGGCGCTTTTCAAACAAACGAAGGACATGTGGAAAACCGAGAGAGACGGCAAGAACTACGCAGTAACACTAGATAAGTAACTCCTTGTGCTTGCAGACGACCAAAATAAATTGAAAGTCACGTAATATAGTTCGATTTTCAATAAATAAGTACTGCTTTATTCTTTCTGCTCATGAATATGTGCGAAGACGCTTGTTCTGGGTTCAAATCATCACCCGCAAGCTCCAAATCTTTGCAAATAGAGAGAAGCCAGAGAACATGGTGCCCGATAAAAACTGCCCGACATAGAAAATAATAAGAAAACACACCTTTCGTAGCCCACATACTTTATTCTTTACGTTTCGAACGTTTTTCTTTGTTTTGTTTTTTTAACCACTGGTAAAGATACACGACGGGGTCATTTTCATATAGTGACAGGACGGGCATGTTAGCAATATATAAGCACCAACGGAATACTGGCGAACTTTGAACATACTCTACATTCCTTTCGATCGTTATTTTGCTTAGAATCGTCGCTCGTTTCTATATACCTGCCATGGAACAGAGGTTTGGGCCTGAAATATAGCGAAGTTTAACATCGTTCAGCGGTAAAGAAAAAATACTGTAACTAAACCCATTACACTTTCACGATATTAATAAAGGTACATACTATCCGGTACAACCGAAATAACAAAAGTTATTCATGTTATTTTACGGCGAAGAGACAAAATGCACGCGCGTTTTCCCATAGGAATACACAGGGAGGCTGGAAAAGTAGACTGCATGCTGTCTGCTTCAATTTGCAACCGGAAGTCCCGTAGACACTAGCGCCAGCTGAGCCTCTAGCATTTATTGTAATAATTCTATGCATTGGGCGGAAGTCACGTAGCTACATCCGACCGTGCAATTTTTTTTTTTTTTTTTTTCCTTTGAGCGCAGCAGACAAAACGCGTTGCGGGATCAGTTTGCTGTTCGATTCCCTTGCAGTTATGTTGCTGTTCTATACTTCAAGATGAGTTGTTTTGTACATTTAAGTGTTGGCAATTAGAAGTGAGTGCCCCTGGTGAATTCCCGTGATCGGCTCCGAAAAGAATACTCCCAAGATGTTGCATGAAGAGCTGCCTCACATGTCCTGCATCTGAAAGTGGCATTGTGCAGCAGAGGTGCCAGAAATGGAATTCCATACCATTTAGTTCAGCGATGTATCGTCCACAACAATTGTTTTTTTCAGTGATGATTGTAAAAAGAAGAAATGTAAGCATTGCAAAATGTCTGGAAAAAAAAAAAAAAATGGTACGCCCACCAGGAATCGATCTCATCCCCGCTGTGTGTGAAGCAGACGTCTTTCCACTGAGCTACGGAAGGAACTCCTTCATACGTAGTAATACATCCGATCGACTGTATGTCGGAAAGTTTCCTGCCGATTTCCCTCCAGTACATGCACTCCTGGCTTGAAGTCGGGCAGCACCACGCATTGGCCACATTCGCACCTAGTAAAGGAACCGTATTCGTGCGTATTCAACTCGATGTATGCACTTCGTGCTTGACGTTTGAGCGAGCGATGTCTTCAGCCACGAGAAGGGACGACGGCTCGGCGACGTCTTTGTGCAATCGGCTTGCTGGTCGGTCGTGTCGTACGGAATGAATGTCAATTCTTTTGAACAGTCCAAAATTTCTCTTTCGAAGGAAGACAGAATTCGCTGGTAGCGTGAACGACAGTTCTGAAGTAGAGGTCCCACGCCCGTTGTCCGCTGTCATCCGCGAGTCCCGCGATACGCGAAAACGACGCCATGTTGAGAATTATGCAGTGAAAGCACAGAATGCTTCCGGTTGTCTGTGCAACCTTCTTTTTTTCAATCAACGTATTTGCAGCTTTTTGGAAGCCACAAAAATGGGTTTCATATTTTTCTAATTTTAGAATTGACTGTGTGCCTTCAATGACCCACGACTTTGATTAAATTTGGTGGTCGCGTCAAAACCTTAGAAAACGGCCCGTGACCACGGAAAAGAGAGTGAGCGGGACTCAAACCGCCCAGTTCTCGATCGGCGGTTTTCGGGCGGAAAGAGACCGAATTTTGAGCCGCAAATTCTGTTCTGGGTAGTTGGGCTCTCATATGTCACGTACAACTAAAAACCTCGGCGAGCATAAATACCCTGTCAGTGTCCCTTTAAAGGGACACTGACACCCCCCAAAGTTTTGTTTTCATTTTTTGCCAGGCGATTTGTTATGGTGTCGGAATACTACCCAATTAATATTTTGCTACAGAGTCACATATTTTTTTTAATAAAGCCAAAAAACGCAACTGCTCGAAACTGAAACCGAAACTCCCGCACCGCACAGAGAAGTGGAGAGGAGAGCGTGAGTGGCGGAAGTCACATGGCTACACCCAACCGTGTGATTTTTTTTTTTTCTTCCGGGTGCAGCAGACAAAATGCATTGCGGGATTTGTTCGCCGTGCGATTTCTTTGCAGTTATGTTTGTTCCGCTCGCTGTTCTGTACTTCAAGATGAGTTGTTTTGTACATTGAGAAGATGGAGACGAGTAGTGAGTGCCCGTGGTGAATTTCTGTGATTGGCTCCGAAAAGAATGCTCCCAGGATGTTGCGTGAAAAGCTGTCTCACATGTCCTGCATCTGAAAGTGGCATTGTGCGGCAGAGGTGTCAAAAATGGAATCCCATTTTTGACGCCTCTTTGACACCATTTTTGACACCATTTTTTTTTTTTTTTCAGTGATAATTGTAAAAAAAAGAAATGTAAACGTCATAAAAAGTTTGATGACCCACGACTTTGATTAAATTTGATGGTCACGTCTAAACCTTGAAAAACGGCTCGTGACCACAGAAAAGAGAGTGAGCGGGACTCAAACCGGCCAGTTTTCAATCGGCGGTTTTCGGGCGGAAAGAATCCGAATTTCGAGCCGGCAAATTCTGTTCTAGGTAGTTGGGCTCTCATATGTCACGTACAACTAAAAACCTCGGCGAGCATAAATACCCTGTTAGTGTCCCTTTAAAGCCAAGAAACAGCCTTGTCAAAGGCTGAGAGTTCCTTCTTTTTTTCTTTAAGAAGCTTGCATGACGCACGTAGCAGTATCTTGCAACCTTGAGACGTCCTAATCGGCGGCAGCCCGAGGGCAGCAAGGAACTTGCTCTACGAGAGATTTAAATCTATCTTAATCAGGAGAGGCAGAGAATCTGCATTATGTTTTGAGCTGCGCTGGGTGTCTATTTATGAGCTTTTCCGAGTCGTGGAGTCTGCTAAATGTGGCGGGCGACGTGTCACCCTCCAGAGTTGGCGGCCGTGTGACAGCTTATCTAGACACCTCTTGTAATGTTATGCTCATCTCATGGAAAGCATACCTGTAGCATGCTCTGTGTTAAAACAAATCGATGATAACAGCTAACTTTCTATAACATCGCTTCAGTGCCAGGGAAAATGTCCATTGGGAGCATTGGTTATAACCGTCCTTTTATAATTGGCGTACCTTTAAAAAAAAGTATGAGAATTCCAGACTACCACAGTGTATAAAACAGTCACCCATCCATCTCAGACTTCCACAGTGTATAAAAAAATCGCGCATCTATCAGATTTATACCAGGCATGTCCATGAACAGAACTCTTCTCCAGGGCTGCGCCCTGCCTTTTATGAGGCAGCGTGGACTTGCAGACCCGCCTACTCGAGGTATTACTTCCCCATTGTTGCAGGCTCATGTACAAGTGGCGCGACCTCGCGCTCAAGGCGGAGCGACTGATGCGGGAGGTGACGATAGCCCTGGTGGGCAAGTACACCCAGCTGGAAGACGCCTACTCCTCGGTCATCAAGGCCTTGCAGCACTCGGCCCTGGCCTGCAACCACAAGCTCAAGATTAAGGTGGGCTTGCGCCAGTCAGTGAGCAACCCATAGCCATTGCACAGTGTGGCAGAGTTATAGCAACCCTTGCTTCGAAGCAGCCATTACGGTTATAACAATAGCAACCCTTGCTTCAAACCGACTGGTGCTGTTATAACAGACACTTTAGTATAAAAGCGTCAAATTTTGTAACCGAGTTACCAGGGGTTTCGTGGGTCAAGTGCTCGACTGAGACATTCCCGTTTGCAGTATATCGACGCTGAAGAGCTCGAGCCCGAGATGAAGAGGGACGATCCTGTCAAGTTTCACGCCGCCTGGCAAAACCTGTGCCGCTCTGAGTAAGTCAAAGTAGAAATACTAGTCACTTGCCACCACACAGAATGTTAGCATCTTAGTAGGGTGGTTCTTGTGCAGTGTCATAAGGCAGCTGTCATGTTTCTCAAACATTGTCTCCTTTTATTGCCAAGAGGATGATGAGCAGGCATACAACCGAAATTATTACTCTATTTCCTGGACTATAGTTTGCAGATTATACATGTTTAAAAAGTTTACAGTTGAACCTCGATTTAACGAAGTCACCGGGACCCGCTAATTATTTCGTTAAATTGGAAACTTTGTAAAATCGAGGGAGGGAGACCTCGCGCATCGGCTGCGCGGGGAATACGAATTTGTTCGTTAAATTGGAAAATTCGTAAAATCGGGTTTCGTAAAATCGAGGTTGAACTGTATTTTATGCTGTGTGCACTATCTAAAGGTGCAGACTAAACAAGGATTTTTGTTTTTCAAAATTGCTGGCTATTAGTGCAGTTGTGGAAATTACACTGTTTCATGCTGGGCTTTAGTCATAAAGAAAAGTGGGATGCTTCTGCCCTTGATGCCTCTGTGGGTCATGTGCGACATAGTTGATCCCTAGTGGACAATGTGGATCAAGCGGCTCTTGATGGCACAAACGCCAGCTGCTTGCAGTTTTGAAATGATTATTACGGGTCAACGACTGGTTGTTGAGTCTTTCAGGAACCTTGGTCACAATGTCCAAATGATGGAAAACAGCGCAAATAAAAAATGGTGCAAATGTGTACCGACACGCCCAGCTACAAATGTTGCTTCAGTCACCATGTCTCTCAATTAAAGAAGAGCGTCCACGCTCATTTTCGTTATAAAAACAATAAGTAGCTCTCAAAAGAAGACAAATTTATGTTAGTATTGTTCTATCAGTCAGCTCGGTGTGCTATTTGTCGGGCAACTAATGACATAATTTTTAACGAGAGTAAGACACGCATCAAATAAAACACCTGGAGCAGCCTATGTACTTATTGCAAACTATCTAAATTTAAAAAAAAAATATTTTTCAGCAAAATTTGCTTCTGCAGATTACAGTAGGAGAATGCTATTCGCAACTCCAACGCCCTATAGGTGGCGGGGCGGTAGTTCCAAGATGGCGGAAGAGACGGGGATAGATTCTCCAGGCATAGCTCCAGGATTTCCCGTGCGGCTGCTCGCTGACGCTCGTCAATGCGCTAAAAATGATTTATTTGTCTGCAAACGCAAAGTGGTTAGGGCGGGATCTTATTACAGGTGACGTAAATGTTGATGCGCGTGAGCAAAATGAGCATGCTGATATTTAAAAGTTGCAGAAACCTCGACTTGCGAAGCTTTGTGGTGGGCGAGCGCGTTTTACGCACCGGCCACGTCACTGTTTGTGGAAAAATATTTTTGAGGGTGATGAAGATATGTTTGCGCTTTGCCTGGTTATTAGTGCTCTAAAAAGTGAGCCGCGTACGGTGACCGTCAAGCTTAGGAAGAGTAGCGTTCACAGTATTGATGTGGTGTCACAGGCTCGCAACTCGCTGCCCACCGTCTCGGTTTTAGTGTATTGCAACACGTGATCAAACTGCTATATGGTTATTGATAGGAAATTTGTTACCGCAGGCTACCGTGCGGTGTAGGATTACATCCGGAGGCTCGCGCTGCGCCCTTGAAGCACAATTTTCAGCGCGTGCCAGGAGCGTTGCCGTGCTCACGGTAGCCTGCGGTAACCCTATGCTAAAACTGCCTATTACCATAATCGGCGTGTTTAGGCGTTTAGGGGTTTTATTTATTGCTGTACCGAAAATGCATATTTTAATATACCATACTTTTTTGTACCGTGTTATTTGCAACGTTGCGCGCCGAAACTGCCCGTTCTAAGCTCTCGTTACGAACGGCTGGCTAACACAGAGGTGCTTAAAATGCTTCGGGCATAATTCTTTATTTACTTTGTAAATGCCTGAAAGCAAGTACGCTTATTCTATCTTTTAAAAGTGCTTGGAATAAATGGTCATGTTCCTACGGCCTTAAAACGCAAACCCATTCCCGACGTGTATTGCTCGACATATTGTTTCGCGACCAGTCTTCTTCTACTTAGGGCAAAGAATAGACTTTTCGTAGACCGTACGCTAGAGCTCTACATTTTTAGCGGGAGCGTCTGCCGTCACGTTGAGCACAGATCGAGCTGGCGGTCGTGCACGAGACCAGGAATCCGCAGCGTATGCGAATACGAAAAGTCCCTAATAAAATCAGACATCGCGGTCCTTCGTGCAATGCTGTTACGATGCGGAGCACAATAATTCCTATTTTAACGCGCTCACTTTTTTCGTTAAAACGGCCCCACGCGTCAAGGCCGACAGCCCCTGCCACCTTTTCCGCGCCGCCGCCGCCGCTGCCGTCCCCGTTCCTGGAGTTGCGAATAGTCCAGAAAGTACAGTAGCTACATGGCATCTCAAGTGGCCATACGAAAGGGCGCTGTTGAATATTAATACCAAATAGCAACCACCATGAGAGGCTTTGATGAAGAAAAGGTGAGATGGGGGAGAGCACACGCAGAGCGAATGTGTCAGCTGGAGTAAAAGGTTTTCGTTGAGGCTGGTTGTCCTGTCTTTCGATAAACGACCCCCGCATCACCATCAAAGTTGCCGGACTTTAGGAACGCTTCAAAACTGAGGCACCTCATAACAGGGTGTCTGGCAACCGGGAATTGTCAGGGAAATTTTAATTACCGGGAAAAATCAGGGAATTGTCAGGGATATTGTCAAAAAGCGAGCCCATTCAGGGAAAATGAGCCGGAAACGCCATCGAGTGCCCTCGGCAAAGGCTTGAGGACAGAAAAATAGGCAATAAATTCTGCTTAGAGCGGAGCACGGGCTCTGCTCACCTGGTGTAGAGTGTGCTACCTGATGCAAACAGCCGACAGCTAGATCTAGTTAGAGCTACTAGATTTAGTAACAAATAGGAAAGCTGCAGACGCCAATCCAATCCAAGCCTTAAGCCAAAAGTATCCGAAAGTGTGCATCTGGCGGCCATGCTGCCATTCGGTTATGAACGTGAGTGGTTCAGCATCGTGTTTTTATTGTGTTTCCGGAAGTGGCCTCTTCACTGACGATGTTGGAGGCAAGAAAGTGCTCGCTTAATCCGGACTGGGTGAACCCGAATATTTCGGGATATGCAAGTTGGATTAAGCCCGTGCAAAATGATCCTCACAGTGCTCAATGCTCAATGCATTCTGTTGTAATGGTCTTATATATTTAACCGCCTCTAAAGGGGTCAGGGAATTTCACCTGAAATTGTCAGAGAAAACCTGGAAAAGTCGGGTAATTTCAAAATAATAATTTGCTAGACACCCTGTTATAGCTCAAATGCCTATTAAATTTAAAACAATATTGCCATTAGGCTTTCGTTTTTACTGGACTATACCTCCAACAAAGTTGCGATTTGAATTCTTCAAACCAATGTCCACTTGGCCCCTCTAAATAGTAGGGTGGCCTTTGGTTTTTGACGCTCCAATAGTTGTTGACATGGGAAGCTCATTAGCTTCAAAGACTCTCAGCTAGTCACCAGTCATGAAGCTGCTTAAAAAGACTTTTTTGATTGGTTGCCCTTTTCCCAACCAGTGGCATCTTAGTCCCCGGTGGATTCGGGAGCCGAGGTGTCGAGGGCAAGATTGCAGCCATTGAGTGGGCACGCAAGACAAAGAAGCCTTTCCTAGGTGAGCACTGCCTTTGGTTTGAGTTGTATTGCAGCGAAGCTGTTTATGGCTAGGGTTTTGTGGATTTTTCGTGTGCAGGGACTAAAAACTCTACGCTTGCACCGCTGCACATGCATGTCTTCCCCGTATGAAAGATTTGAAGTAAATAACCAAATTAAAGCATTAACGAACGTGCATGCAAGACGCCATTTGTTTTAGGCTTTTGCTTTAGAACAGTTACTGCTGCAGATGGTAGCGCCGCACGTGCACGCCTTCCCCGTATAAATGATTCAAAGTAAATAACCAAAATAAAGCGTTGACGAACGCGTGCGCAAGATGCCATTTGTTCTAGGCTTTTGCTTTAGAACAGTTACTGCTGCAGACGCTGGCACGTGCTGCGCATGGAACACCATTTCCTGCATTCTCCTTGATGCTTGGGTAATTTAGCAATAGGTGTATTGAGTAGATTAGTTATCAACAGGCACCATTTTCAAGATCAGTACACTCTCAGATAGATAATAAATTGACCGCATCTCCACATGGTGAATGATGTTTATTGGGGCGAAGCTCTGGTGGTGCTTGTCTGCGTAGACGCCGAGCCGCAGCATGCCGAGCCTTTCGTTCGTTTTCATCCATGTCAGAAAGAGAATGTGTGGGTCGGAACGTGGTTATATACGCATTTGAGCATTTGACCGCAGCGCCCTCTCGTCTATAAATGTTGAGCGAATGCATGCAAAGTTTAACGCGATTATATACGCATTTGACCGCAACGCCCTCTCCTGTATAGACGTTGAGCGGCTACATGTAACGTTTCATCCATGACGTCCCCAGCTCTTGAGTTACTACCACATCCCGGAGACCCCTACTCGTCCCGCAGTCGTGGCCGAGTGGTTCAGGCGATGGACTAGAAATCCATTGGGATCTCCCCACACAGGTTCAAATCCTGTGGACTGCACAAACATTTTTTTTTTTTTTCATTTTTAATCATAGTCATCATCATCGTGAGATTCAATCATCATCATCATGAGATTCACTCATCATCATCATCGTCATCGTCATCGCTCCATCATCATCATGAGAGCCAGGCATGTATCCAGGGGGGAGGCCCATGGGGCCCGGGCCCCCCCCGAAATCTTCCATTTTGCTGGGACCTCCTCTCCCCCCTCCCTCTCATACAGCATTTTGTTATGGGCGGGCCCCCCCCCCGAAACAAAATTCTGGCTACGTGCCTGATGAGAGCACCGGACGCCGGACGGACGGACAGACGGACATGGCTAGCCCCCAAGGTGCTTCGCCCCTAAAAGGTTTCTAAAAGATTTGCCGCTGTGCGACCCGCGTCGGCCATGTCTACGCTCGCACCGCCCTCTCTTTGTCGTCATTCCAAGCACTTGCGTGCCTAGTTTCCTTTCTTCTGCTCTCCCGAAGTAGCGGTCCCGTCGTGCGTGTCTAGTTTCCTCCGGCTCCTTGGGGCGAAACTGTGTCGTATGCTAAACAGCTTTGCTGGTCATCCACTTTCACAGAGTGGAATGGCTCATGATGTTCTTTTTTTTCTGTGTTCTTGACTGAGCCTCATACTTTTGCTTTCCAAGGGGCATTTTTTTTAATAATACATTTTATATTTAATGAACGCATACATGAATGTTAACATAATGTAAATGCAGATTGCGTTATTGCCAAAGGTAAACTGTTTCAGATATTAATTCTAATAACCTAAATTTGCCGTTCGCCGTACGAATTATAATAGGGTGCGAGGTTAAAGGCCCGTTCACACTCTTGCGACCTCTTAAACCTGGGTTGCTTAAAACTTCTTAAACCAGAGGACACACTGGCGCCATCTATTGGGTATCAGTGTAAACTCGGCGGTCCGGCATATTTTTTTATTTCTCTCGCGCATTATCCTTTCTTTCTTGGCTCGAAAAACTTTTGTCAATGTTATAAACGAGCTTTTCTATGGGTATTACGCACATTTGACCTCGGAAATCCCGCAAAACCTTCGCTCTTGCGAAATGCAGTTCCAGGGACACCGCATAGATGGCGCTACAATGCCAGTGTGTCCTCTGGTTTAAGAAGTTTTAAGGAACCCAGGTTTAAGAGGTCGCAAGAGTGTGAACGGGCCTTAAGATTGCTGCATTAAGTTGCCCTTGGAAGTGTGGTCAGTGTGTAGAATATGGAGTTGGAAAGTTGGCTATTTGTGGTCATTATTACAGTGACTAGTGCAGCGGCCTTGTATTGGCGCAAAGAAGTCACACTTCCACGTAATCTGGCAGGTGTGTGCCTGGGTCTCCAATGCGCCGTGATCGAGTTCTCTCGTAACGTGCTCGGCTGGGCCGACGCAAACTCGACCGAAATCAACCCGGAGAGCAAGCACCCAGTTGTAAGTTTTTCTGTTTTCTTCTTTTTCACTTCAATCCTCAGTGTCTTACAATGGGCTAAGGAACAGCCTGCCAATATTGTTGAATCGTAGAGCACTGGTTCAATATTTGTTTTACACAATAATTGCACCGACGCCTAATAACTAAAAAGTGCACGGCAGCAAACAAAAAAAAAAGTACTGTCTGTCAGATCTTTTATAGAGCTTACTGGCTTTGCTACCTTCAAATTAGTTATCTGCCAGCAACACTGTTTTGCATTGGTACTGCATCACTAATCTACTTTTTACTCAGACACCTGCATTAGGCTACCTTTTTCAGTTTCCGACATTGGATATATACTAATATAGGATTTGTCGATAAAATCAATTGATTTTATGACTGCTTATGCTAAGAAGATGCCCGTTTGCAGCATCCGCATTATTATTATTATTATTATTATTATTATTATTATTATTATTATTATTATTTTCTGCGATTTGCGCGCGCGATATTGAATCCCGTGACCCTTGAGTTTGTAGTGGCCGGGTTCTTGCGCGTGTGTCGCACTATGAAGCGTGAATGCGTTGCATCCGCGTTCTGCTGCCATACCCGTGACAGGGGAGTTCATAGCGAATTCCCGCACACGCGAGTTTGCCGTGTCTGCGATATGTTTATTGAAAGGACAGTGAGTGTGCAGGCGAGCTGGTGATAGTTAATCATGATGTTTGAAACCCGAGACTGAGGTGAGAGAAAAATTAGGAAGCTTTGAAGTCAAAAGTGTTCCCGTTTCACGTAACTTGTAGTGCCCCGTGCCCCCCCCCCTCCCCGACACACTTGCACACACACACCATTTACCTTTTCGTTTTGGGTGGACATTCTTTCAGGAGATTATGGTATATAAACATGCCTAAGGCCTACTGGCATGTGTTCACTTATCATCTAATCCAATGGTTCTCAATCATCAATGTTTTGCGGACCTCTTGTGGATTGGCGTACGTGATGGAGGACCCTGTTCATGGTGAGGGGAAAGGGGAGGTGTAGGTTATTTATGATAATGATTTAATAAATGAATATAAGTAAGGGCTAGTATGAAGTAAACTTCTTTGATTGACATACACACAAAAGAACTCACCCAAAAATTGGAATGTTTCTTCTCAGTATGAAAAAATACAACTTCTATTGCCAGGCGTGACTGATGAGGCAGGGCTTCGCAGACCCCTGGAATGACTTCACGGACTCCCATCTGAGAAATGCTGATCTAATCTATGGGAAAAGCAATAACTACTCTACAAAATTAAACAAACACATTTGGCATAAGATTTCCTTTTCTTTTTGCGTGTCTGGGGTGTGTGCTTTTGCTGAGGCCGCTTCCACGCTGCTCATTCATGTTGTAAATGTAACATATAAAGACGATAATAGGTTGCCTCAATCATCTGTAGACTTCCTTGTAAATGACGTATGTGGCGAATACCCGCGCTGGCACACAAACAGCAAGCCAGCGGGAGGACGAGGAGAACAGTGGGAATGTCCTGCTGCAAATTCTAAACCGTTGTGCTAGAATGCATCCAAGCAATCGACTTCTGAAGAAATTGTTTTATTTTATGGTCTTATTTACTAGTTTTGTCAGTCACTTTTTTTTTTTTTTTTTACAAAACTCCTAAACAAGCCTTTCTTTAATGCGAAAGCATTAACTGTCCCATGAAGCGAACCGACGTCATCAGCTTTGAAACCACGCCAAACGTTGACCAAACAACACCTAAAATCCCCTTTCCCAAGGGAAGTTGTTTTCTGATGGATTATACTCTCATTGGCTGGCGAGCGTCATCAAGAAACGAGGCTCCAATTGGCTCTCGTGCGGCGTAATTTTAAAAGAAAGCCACCAGAAACGCCCTCTCCATGGCGGCGCAGCGCACGCAGCGGCGCGGCTGCCGGTAAGAGTAGGGAGCGGTGGCGGCAGAGCTAGAGTCCGTCCGAGCAGACCCCAGAGCAGTCGCACAGCCGAGCTCGGCGCGGCCACTTCCTAAAAGTGCTCGCTTGGCTGTCCACCGGCGAAACGTGGCCATCTACGCCACTACGCCGCAGACAAACTAAGGGAGTGGAAGAAAGACATTCATGCTTTCACATTTGCAACTCTAAAGAAGTGCTTAGGTGTCCTCAGACTTTTACAGCGAAGGTGTTAAGGACTAGTTTACTTAAAATATGTCCGTCCTCAAATGACCTAATGACACGGAACCCTGGACAGCTGCCACCATCTATGAGTGACAACGGCAACCAGACAATTGGCTTGCCTGTTGTCTGGTGGCCGCTGTTGCTCATAGATGGCGGCAACCCTTCGAGCTTTTCCAATCTGGCTTGCCGACTTGCGGCCGACCATTACTTCATTCCCACCATAGTACAGCTTTGCTGGTCTTCCTTCACCAAAGTGGAAAGGCTAAAAAATTTTCTGTCTTTTCTACATTTTTTTTTTTTAGTCAGTCATGCTTGTTCTAGTAAGGTTCAATTGAGCATGTATGTAGTATGAGCAGGGATAATATAGTAGATGGTATCATGAAGTTTTCAATATTTTGCATTTGTGCTTTTATGAGATAGAGTAGACTCATACTCTTTTGAGTATTGGAATAGATTTGTTTGCTAAACAGGGACTTGGAACATTTGTATTTCCTAAAAATGAAAACTGTAGTCAGTATTGTACTTTATTTTATACCTATACTATTGCATCTTGATATGGTTTTGTTTTCAACTTATGAAATGTGTGATTTAGGTTGTTAAATACGCACAGCAGTTTGTTTACATGAAGCCTAAGTTGTGCGTGTTTTGTTGACTATGCTTTCTATTGGAAATTCATGAGAGGAACCAACTCGATACCAGGACATTCTCAATAGTTGCCATTCAAATGTTTTCTATGCTATGGGCAGAATATATTTAAGGAAAGGGTATGTTTGGAAATGGTTCTGGAACGTCGCATGGCGGTGCTTTTTCGTTGATATTTTTGTATTTAGGAAAACACATCTGCACTATAGCCCAGAGTTTGCCCTGGGTGACCAGTTCCAAGATTTATGAAATTCTGCTTTTGTTGCTCCTGAGCTACTTGAAAGCAGAACTTTTACTGCTCCAAAGCAGCTCCAAAGGGGCTTCTTTGCTGCTTTCAGACCTGCTCCAAAAGGCTGAAGCTTGCTTCCACCCCTGAACTAACCATAAATAAAATAAATAAATTGGCTAATGAGAATGGCTTTAAGTTCTCTCCAGAAAAAAACAATATGTGTTTCCTTTTCTTTGTAGCAGGGGTTCTGGTTAGTTCCCACTCATATTAAATGGAAATGCCATAGAAGTTAGAGCCGAACATAAGTTTCTGGGAGTGATGTTTGACAGCAAGCTTAGTTTTGCCTCCCATCTCAAATGGCTAAAGCAGAAATGTATGCAGACATTGAACATTTTAAATATCCTTTCTCACAAGTCTTGGGGATCTGATCGAAGGTGTCTACTTCATTTGTACCTCTCTCTTGTACGATCGCGCCTTGATTATGGTTCTGTTGTGTTTGCATCTGCTCGGCCGTCTGCCTTAAAAATGCTTGACCCTGGGAATAACCTTGGGTTGCATTTTGCAACCGGTGCTTTTAGGACATCTCCTGTTTTAAGCTTTTATGCTGACTCCAATGGAATGTCACTTGAAAACAATTGCAGTGGCTTAGCTCGGCTATGCCAGGATATACGTCGAGTGAGCTTAGGTTCAGCTGGTTATTCTTAGCTTTCCTGGTTGTCTAGGATTAGCTTGATTATCATGCTTACTGCTGCTTCAATGACACACACACGCTATACGCATTATGTGACTACTTCGGGATCCAATGAGTTAAGCTTCTCCGCTCTTCTGCGCCGCTGAGCAGCAGTTTCGCTCTCCTTCTTCATGGCTATATACCACACTGGCAAACGCCCCGCTACATGTATACCCCCACTGATACCTCTGCGCATGCGCGCAAAATGAGAGGCGCTATCAAGCGGCTCCGGTGCAGCGTCAGACTTGGCTACTGCGTAACGGTGGTGCCAGTTCGTCTGCCGCGCCTATGACGTCACTCCTCTGGAATGCGCAGACCGCCGAGGCGCGCGCGGCGGCGGCTCCGGCACGCCAGCTGTGCAGCCGCCTCGGTGGCTCCGAGGCAAGAGCGCTGGCCTACGGATCCCCATGTGGCAGGTTCGAATCCCGGCCGAGGTGCCCGCAATCTGACAAAGGCTTATTGCGGAGGAGGCGCCGTGTAACTGAGCTTTCGGTTGCACGACAAAAGATCTCCAGGTGGTCCAAATTAATCCTCAGTCCTCCGCTGGGGCGTGCCAGATGCCTGTTGTTGGTTTGGCACGTAAAACCCCCAAATTTGACTTTTTTGCGCCAGCTGTGCGCCGTGTGACGTCACTGCTCCTCGCGCATGCGCAGCACGGCTCTCCAGGAGCCACGCGAAACTGCTCAACCTCGGCCAGTGTAGCTCACGCTACAAAAGGCGGCTGTGTCTAAGTCTGTTTTACGCTTACAAGGTGTTATCGGAACCTAGTCATCCAGCCCACAGTAGTATTCGAGAGTCTAAGTTTTGTCGTTATTTTCGACCATAACCCAACTGTTGTTCGACCATTGAGTGTTCGTTTTGAGAACCTCTGTCTCTCCCTTAACCTTCCTCATGAGGGTGCCCATTTTCTAGAAAGTGTATGTCTTGCTGCCCATAGCTTGTGATTGGCATTTTACAAAATTTAATAAACAGAATGTCTCTCCACTCATTCTGCAGCAGGAATTCTTAGCTCTACAAGAAAAATACAAACATTACTGCCAGTTTTACACCGACGATGCCAAGTCCTCAACGTATGTTGGCTCCGCTGTTTATTCAAATTCGTTTACCCATGTGACTCGGCTTAAGGGGGGACACCACCCAGAAAAAACAAATTCTGCAAAGAAACAATGATTTTGAAAAATTACATATTTACATCCACCAACATCTAGAGAGTATTCCCAGAAATTTTCACTAGTTTATACTGCATACCGTAAAATTCCGAGCGAACGCCCACCCAAAATGAAGAGATAAATGGTGAAAAACATGGGGTGCGCTATCTTTGGGGATGCCACAGCAAAATTTTATCAGAAATAATGATAAGAACCGGGGCACCCGCTACAAACCGCATGACGCGGGAACTGATACTGCAGATCGCGGACACGGCGAATTCGCGTTTCACGATGCGATAAACAGGCCGGAATTCACTACGAACTCCTGTGTCACAGGAAAGGATACCGCAGGTTGCAGACGCAGCAGATTCGCGTTTGACAGCGCGAAGGACCCGCGGAAACCCGCCGAGAACTCGCATCTCACGGGAACGGATACTGCAGAAACCGATATCGCGTGCGCAGATTGCGGACGTGAACGCGTGAATCCGCTGCAAACCCGCATGTCACGGAAACAAATCTAGCAGATTGTGGCCGTAGCAGAATCGCATTTCACGATGCAATAATACACGCGGGAACAACTCTCGCGTGTTACAGCTAGGAATCGATATCGCGCGCAGATCGTGGGCAAAAACACGGGAATCCGCTAAAAACTCGGGATTGGATAGCGCAGATTGCAAGCGCAGCAGATTTGCATTTCACGCATTTCAGGCGCGCAGATCGCAGACAAAAACGCGGGACCGCAGATCGCGCCGTTGACGCGCGATTCCCGTCGAACATCGCGTGACGTCCGGCGGGAATCGGGGGAAGGGCGATGTATCGGAATGCCGTTCCCAACAGATGTTGGACAAAAAGAAGGGGGGTGGGCGATCCTTCAAACGTGGGCGTTCGCTCGGAATTTTACGGTAGTTAATTTTTTATAAATTATTTTCTGTCCACCGAAGCTAAAGAAAAGGTAGGGTTTGCAGCACTATGAACGCATTTTTCTCCGTTCCACTTTTTGGTATAAATTCCATTTTAGTCAATCTATCGTTTGATAATGGCAATACAGGGAAGGCTCATTCTTCACTTTTCCTGACTGAAATTTAATAAGGAATGGGGCTACGGAATGTTTTTCTCACTTTACGGATGTCTTTTATAAAAAAAATGTAGACATTTTGTCGAAGACACAAAAGACCAAAAAGTTGACCAATTTCGCAGAAAAGAAAATTTATAGAAATAAATGACTTTTTACAAAAAACTTCGCATAGCCGCACCTCCTAGGCATTCTGCTAGATATCTAGCGAATAAAAATCTTGAATATTGTGATAGTTTTTCGACGATAGATTAACTAAACAATGTAGGCGGATTGCTGATAGAAGCTGCTCTAATTTCCTTCCCATTTAACCGACAGACTTGAAATTTTGTTATGCACCCTCTAGCATGACCACCAGTTTACCCCGTAAATTTCATCAATTTTAAGCCAAGGGTTCAAAAGCTGACCCTCCCAGGGGGTGTGTCCCCTTAACAATGTTGCCAGCATTTTTACTGCCGAACTATATGGTGTTGCAGCACTATATAATCAAGACCAAAGTGATGAAAGCCATTCTTTTTGTAGACCCTCAAAGTGTTCTCACTGCAGTATGTTCCGTTACACCAACCAAGAATAAGTTGACTCAACTTGTACGAGCCAAGGTTCAACTGGAACTCGCGGGTGGGAATGGTATAAATTTTTGCTGGATCTCAAGCCATGTGGTCATCGCGGGCAACGAGGCTGCAGTTGGATTAGCCGCCTCTTCACAGAATCTTTTGCTATTGAATGTCCGCATACCTTAAAATGTCCATAAGAGTGTCACTTTCCCGACCATGGCAATCTGATGGAACTTAGCCGATAATAACAAGCTTCATGCCGTCAAACCAGAACTTGGTGCCTGGGAAACCTCCTTTAACAAAAATAGTTTACACAAAGTCCTCCTGTGCAACGACGTTTTTACTGTTTTTTACAGCGGAGCTGTTAAGGGCTAGGTTCCCCAGTTTTCGTGTCCGTGGGCAAATAAAGCTCGACAACGCTCTAGACAGCTACCGCCTTCTGAGCGGCGGCGGCAACCTGACAGCCGGCTTGCCGGTTGCCTGGTGGCTGTCGTCGCTCATAGATGGCGGCACACAGTACAGCTCTGCTGCTCTGCCTTCTTCACCAGAGTGAAAAGGCAGAGACCTTAATTTACAACGAACCTGAGCGCACTGTACGTAGTAACTTGGTGAACTTTTTCTTTTCTCAAAATTTGCTTTGTTTTAAAAGTTCTAGGCATATTAAAATTACAAAAACAAGCAAAAAATAACCTCCTTCTTGACGTCCTTAGTTCTCTGTCCCCCCTTTTCCCGCACCGAAGGATTCCCCTTGCCGCGGTGACTGAGGAATGTGGGGAGGGAGGGGAAGACAGGGAAGGAAGGTGAGGCCGAGGAGAGAAGCTGCCCAGGAACAGGGCAGCTCTCTCTCCTCGGCTGACGTCAGAACCAAAAACGTCACGATTTCGTCACATGCTGCGCGCGTTCGGCACTATGGGGCGCCCTTGTAGGAGGAGGAGGTTTCCGCGTCGTCCGGTTAAAATATGACGCACTGATATTTAGTTACTCTCTCCGTGCCCGCTGGGTTACCCGAACCACAAGAGACGTGGAAACCGCAAAAAAGGTAGACGCTTAAATAGGATTGCGGGGCCCCTTTAAGAATTGGCTACCCGTTTCTTACTCATCAAAAACCTGCTTATAGGAGAAGAACCGCCAATGTGCGAGCACTGTGGAGAAACTTTAGCTGTTCGGCATGTTCTCTTTATTTGCTGTGGCCTCCTACAGCAATAAAGTCCTATTTCCCCAAGTTTTTCAAGTACAACATCACATTTCACACTATCTTAGTTCTAGGGGAGCAGCCTTTCATATCATTTGAACGTCTTTTAGCTTTCTGAAAACTACAGGTATCTTACACAAACTAGTCTTAGTGTACTTTTATTAATGTTTTTTTAGCTTACCTAGTTTAGCGCAGTATGGCCGCCGGAGCTCTTGTGCCGTAAAACCCGCAAACAACAACTTTTGGTGTTCCTCAATTCAACCAACACGCTCGTCAGTCTACACTGGATTTGCAGCAGAATTTAGTTGCGAGGCACAGCAAGTTGTAATGACATTGTGCCATGCATCGAGGTCCATGCTATGTAGCAGAAAACACCAAAATATTAAAAAATTTGAATATTGGCTGCCTAGATGCCAAACTGACACAAATTAATCATACACAGAAACATTTCAATCTTTCTGTCCTCACATTCACAGGTTAAAGTATATATCTTGCACCTGTTTGTCTGCATTCTTGTTTTAACTTGTTCAGAATGTAGCAGCAATTCTCGCATTAAATGTCAAATTTTTTCGCTTTACTAAAAGGGAGGTAAAGGGCAAGCTCCCAATAGTAATATTCATAGCATTATTGAAAGTTCTAAAAATGTAAGTCATAGGGGAATAGAAATGCAAAAATTAGAAAAAAAAAGGGTGCAAGTAAAGTAATGTTTTTGCAGCATAATGTTGCTTCAACCACAGGCGGTTTACTGTCGAGCTGTTTCCAGTAAAAAACTAGTAGCAGCATTTCTAATAGGACTAGTTTAATAAGAACCATGGCAATATTTTAAGGCTGTGGCTAGGGTTCCGTATAAACGAAACAATAATCGCCACTATAGTGTCCAGACAAAACTCTAGTTCCATCGAGTGAGAACCACTAGAGTTTTGTCCGCACGGAAAGTTGCAAACACTGTAATGCTCCGTCTAGATGGAACAACAGTCGCCACTAGAGTTCCGCCCAGACGGAACTATAGCCGCCGCTAAAGTTCCGTCCAGACGGAACTATAGCCGCTACTAAAGTTCCGTTCAAACAGAGGAGAACCGTGCCACTGAATTCCTTTGTCCAGCATACATGAGGGTTGATCCCTATGCTTTACCCCTGACCCATTTCGAGAGTAACAACTGGCAATGTTCCTATGTTAGTTTTAATGTAGTCTTTTTTAAGTCCAATGCACTTGTCCTAGGAATCCTAAAACATTTCTACTGTTTCCTGGAAAAAAGTTTGTCCATCCTGCAAACCACATATCTCTGGCCTCTATTACCTCAGATACCTATGAAATATCTCCTCCTGTGCACATGTTTCTTTCAGTTTTGTTTAGGAGCCTGTAGTCACTGGGAGCCAGATACAGTGAATACGGTGGATATCATTTCCAAAGCTATATTGAGGAATGTCAATCATTGTAATGCAAGACCTGAGGCCAGAAGTCAGCATTTTAGGTCGCCCTCACTCACCCTCACCCTCATAGCCACACTCACCTAAGCCCCTCACTCACCCTCACAGCTACACCCACCTTCAACCCTTCACCCACCCTCACTGAACCTCACGGCCCTCACGCACTCACCGCCCTCACGCCCTCATGGACCTCAGCCACTCACATACTCACTGCCGCCCTCACGCACTCATACCCCTCACACACTCACCGCCCTCACGCACTCATGGCCCTCACGCCCCTCACGCACTCACCGCCCTCACGCCCCTCACGCAGTCATGGCCCTAACGCCACTTATGCCCGCCTCAGACGGGGCGATTTCGCCCAGAAACTTGACATCGCAACACCAGCAACATGGGTCGCCCGCATTCACACGCAGCAACCAATTGCTGCAATTTGCCATCATCATCATGAAATTTTCTTTTTCTTGCACTATTTATACACACAATTCCATGCTATAAATGTGTTTTTATGCATTTAAATCTCATTTAAAATACTAAAGCATCTTTCTGAAACATTTAATTTCCAAAAACGATCAATTTCAAACCAGAACCAAGTCTTTTGTTGTCATCATCACCGGCCCGAGGTATCACGCGAAAGCATTGCGGCCCTGATTGGATGCAGCCGCTTCAAACCTCTTCGAATTGCTCCGAGTTGCTCGCTTGTTTCGAGCCGGACCCGATCTCAGAAATTCGTGTCGATCTAGGGAAAGCTAGGGAACAATCCGCCAGCAACACCAAAATTGCTGAGAAAGTTGCTCTGTCTGAAGGGGGCCTCACGCACTCGCACCCCTCATGCACTCACCGCCCTCACACCCCTCATGCACTCACCGCCCTCACGGCCCTCACGCACTCATTCCCCTCACTCTCCTCACGCACTCATGGCCCTCATGCCACTCACACGCTCACCACCCTCACGCCCCTCACGCACTCATGGCCCTCACACCCCTCATGCACTCACGGCCCTCACGCACTCATACCCCTCACGCCCCTTACGCACTCATGGCCCTTACGCCACTCAAGCACTCGCCGCCCTCATGCCCCTCACACACTCGGGGCCCTTACACCCCTCACGCACTCACCGCCCTCACGGCCCTCACACACTCACTGTCCTCGCAGCCCTCATAGCCCTCACTCACCCTCACACTTATGAATTTTCCTGGTTCAGAAACTCACTCACCCTCACCTCACCTCTGAAGATAAGGGTGAGTGAGGGCCCTCATGAGTAAGGTTTGCCGAGGTATGCCTGAGGCTGGGTGCATTGTCGTAATGAGGGAGCACTCCCTGTCTCAACTTTCCACATTGTTTCTCCTTGATTGCAGCGCATAATTTTGCAATTATTTTTGCATAGTAAAAACCTGGTATCGTGGCTCCACCTTGTAAATAATCACAAAAGAAATAAAACACCCTTGGCATCCCAAAAATGTGACCGAAAGCTTGTTATCGTTACTCTAGCATGGACAAAAAGGAACAATACTCTCACTGGGCCTTCGGTACAGAACCGACGGGACTCTATGGGTCTTGCTGTGGTTCGGTCTGGATGAAACTCTACTGGGCCTGCTAGCGTTTTGTCTGGATGGATCTCTACTGCACCTGTTATCGTTCCGTCTGGAGAGAACTCTGCTGGGCCTGCTGTCGATCTGTCTGGATGGAACTCTATTCCGTCTGCTACTGTACCATTTGGACGGAACTCTAGACACTCCGATATTTTCGTGCATCTGATTTGTGCTCCAAACATGTCCAACTGTGAGGGCAGTAGCTTTGTGCGAATATTTTAAATGTCTAAGAGTAGTTTTGAATAATACACAATTTGATATTTGCTTCGAGATACACAGCGATATTCATGTTTTTTAAAGTGTTGATTGCAGCGTGTTAGCCCCAGAGTCGTATATATAGAGAGTTAGGTCAATGGGAGGAGTGGGCAGAGCCAGGGCGTGCACCAGACGCAGAAAGAGGGCTTCACATGCTCTCTTGGCCAACCAGAAGCCTGAAATAATCTCCTAGCGGTGGTAGCGAGAAACAGTTTTAATAAGTGCAAAAGACTTAAAGGGGCGATGCAACAATTTTTGTACTTTGCGCAAATACCGCTTAGAACGGATCCCTGACGTTAATGACCTATGAAACACGCATTTGTTTTTCACCCCACGCAATAGAAGTCCCAGTAAAAAAAATTAAAGAAAAACGAGCAGCGTTCAACCCCTCAACTCGCAGCCAGAACAAGCGGCCACGTGATCTGGAGCCGATTATATGCCGCCAATGTTGATCATAGCCACGCCCTGGGGTTGGCAAAGCTCAGGACACTCGCTGAGTTCCGGACATTGTATGCCTCGGCTATTGTCGTCATCGCAGTGATTGGACACGGGCCACTACCCCAATGCTTCTCGAGCTAGTAATTATCACGAGCCCAAATCGAGTGCTCACGCAATGCTCGGGTTCAATCTATGAGCCGCATTCAAATATCGTCCCTGGAGGATGCTGCTACCACCAAGGTACGTCATCAAAATTTGCGAAGGAGAGATTGAAAGAAAACGCTCGCTTTTCTCCTTGAAATTACACCGCAACAAAGAGGTTTCTTGGTCAGTGGCGTTGCGTGCGAGTGTACTTGGGTCCCACTAGTGCCAGTAAGCTCCTACAAAGTGAAAAACGCTCAAAACGAATATTGTTGCACCGCCCCTTTAAATGCAGTAACTCCTCATGGTTGAAAATATGGTGCATGAGACGTTTTGATTATGATCATGCAAAAAGATGTAAGAATCAAATGTGCCGCTCAAACTCTCTTTTGCTCAAACGGAGTCTGACTGCTCGGACGGCAGATTCCTGGTCCTCGGCTCCTTGCGTACGGATTGCGTCGATCGTTCTACTAGATTTCACCGAGAATTACTCCGACGCACTTATTAATTTTGTTTTTCGCTACCACTACCAGGGTATTATTTGCGGCTTCTGGCTGGCCACATTGGAATTAGTGAAGACGCCTTAGAACACGCCCAGCCCGCTTTCTGCCAATGGCTGTCTTCTCTCAGCTGTCTTCTCTCAGACTTGGCAGTCGTTTGTTTTCTCTTTATTTGGAGCAAATTATTTTGTAATAATGAACGAATCTCGTGGCACAAAAAGCTTTCTTAAGGTGTAATCAATTCGCGTTTGTACTTAGCAGTGTGATAGCTGCTGGTGTTTGTGACATTTTTTATTCATTCAGATTGCACTAAGTATTTTCTTAAACCTAGTGCCTTGGCAACTGTTCAGTTCACAACACAAAAGGCATTTCATCTGTTTGTGGGTACTATGTAAAAATAGAGCATCATCATCATCATCATCATTATTATTATTAATAAAGCAGCTTCATTGCATAATTAATGTGTGTGATGTGCAGATCATTGAGATGCCAGAGCACCACGTTGGCCAGATGGGTGGGACAATGCGGTTGGGCAAGCGGAAGACCATCTTCAACACCCATGACTCCATCCTAAGTGAGTGCGCTTGCCTTCGTTTGCCCTGGTTTACAAGGTTGTCAGTCCTGAACGGCAAAATGTGGGAGAACAGCATGTTTCACTCTTGCTGAAGCGCTGGTTTTGGCAGGGCTCCAGCACTGTGAAGCAGCATACAATACATTCTGTGTTATCACTGCCATTGCCACAATAGTGTGGGAAAGGCGTGAATTTTTTTGCCCCCTTTGCCTCTCATGTGCTTTTTGTCCGGGTGGGCACGACCTCTGACTAGACTCGAAGGAGATTCAGGCTTTCGCAAGAGCCCGTTTTCTCGCTGGCACGCTCCTTGAGCTCCGATGGCATTTGGCACCACTTCTCCATAGGCGCATCCTACATGAAGCTTTTGTCTTCTGTGTCTGGGTATGACCTCGAAATTTCCCGGTCATATTTTGTTACGTTTTACCGAAATGGCCCAGCAATCTGATGGAGGCTTGTTGCGGAGAGGGGGCCGTGTAGCTGAAATTTCGGTTCCATGTCAAAAGATCCCTGGGTGATTGAAATGAATCCTCACATGCATGCCTCAGTATTCACATTCTGGGGCATACCAAATGCCCTTTGATGGTTTGGCATGTAAAACCCCCACCTTTCAATTGCACTGACATGGACCAACATCCTGAAACGTCACGTAGTAAAACTGGCCACAAGAGTACACCTTCAAAAAAAAAAAAAAAATTCTCCTTGCTTTTGCAAATGCAGATTTTTCCAGCTTTTTTTTTGTTTTTTACATGTGTTGAAATGTTAATGTTACCTATATGTGCTTCTGTCTATGTGCAAGTTCCATTGTGGTGAAGTGTACCTACTCTGTGCATTGGTGCACATGCAGGGAAGCTGTACATGAATGCGGACGTGATCGAAGAAAGGCACCGGCATCGGTACGAGGTGAACCCAGCCTTTGCTCCTGACCTGGAGAAAGCGGGGCTCCACTTTGTGGGGAAGGACGAGACTGGCAAACGCATGGAGATCATAGAGTTCCCCGGTAAGAGATCGTAGAGAGTGGGGAACCATAGAATTGGTCAATGCTAATTTTACATTGCAACAAAAGTTGTGCATCTTGTATGCCAACTTGCCTTAATCTAGTTAATGTCTGTCAGAATAGAAAAATGTTAATTTGATAAGATCGTACGGTAAAGGTAGACGAAGGGTGCTGGCAAGCGAGGCACTTGCAGTGCTCCTTCTGGTGCTGGTCATTTTTGTTACCCTATTTACTCGCAAAATGAACACACTTTTTTCCCAAAAACTTGACACATATTTGGGGGGGGGGGGGGGGGTCATTTATTATGCGGGGTAAAGTTTTTGTATTTACACACTTCGTGCAAATGCCATATTAGGTGCCAATATGAAACGGCAAGGTACTGTGGCACGTCTCCACTGATAGAGGAGAGGGGCACCACAGTAACCATGCTTTATAAATTGCTAACCTTTTTAGGGTGCTTTCGGCGTGCCTTTTGCTCAAGGAAAAGTTCCCTACAAAGCTCACTCAGCACGGAGAGCAACGCGACCGTTCTGAGGCCTAATCACTTTCACGATTTCACTGTCCGAAAGCGGACCACAGACGACAACGTTTTTGTTGACATCAATGTATCCAATAGGTGGAGAATGTCCGGGGCTGGGCAATTCCTCAACCCTAGCTTTGTCAATTGTGCGCGCTGCTCGGATTCACGGTTGATCACTTCCGCAACTATGCGCTTGCAGCCATTATGAGAGTGGCTTGGCTTGGCTTGACTTGGCCTGATTGCTTGGCGGAAAAAGAAAATTGGCTTTGTGGGCTTGGTGTCTAGCTAAGTTGGACGCAATTCGAGACTCGCAGAGCTGAAAATTGGAGGTGCGTTCATTACGAGAAGGGAAAAAAAGTCCAAATATTGGTACCCGTTGTGGGGGGTGCGTTCGTTATGCGAGTAAATACGGTAGTTTCGTAGTCTTCCACATTCATACGATAATTATCATACAGATCGTAAGTGATTTTTTATTAAAATTTTTACTGCAAAAGCTTGGAAGAGGGTGCAGAGTATGGTTTTGTTCCGTTTCACAGCTAAGGCTTTTGAGCGAGAATGCCTGCTATAATATATGATAACCAGAATATTCAGTTTTTTCGGCATTGTGTATTGTAGTAGTACCAGAACACCCTGATGGGTTGCCACCAAATGCATTTCCAGCAGATATATTGAGCAAGTTGTTGGAAGAAAAGGACAAAAGAATGTGTCTTCCTTTCTACTTATATGCATATAATTATTTAGTGAATCCCTAACGAGGCATGTTTGCAATATATAGTAGCCTCAATGGCATATTTCTTGCTGGATTTGTAGTCTGCCAACAATGTTGCAACGCCTAAAGCTAGAGTTGTCACATTCTGTCTGATGGGTTGGACTAATTGCCGGTGTACGGCGATCTCTTATTACAAGCTTGAGAGCTTTTATGTTTATTATATCAAAAGCCTGTTATAAGTGGACTATCATTTGCACATGATATGCCTTCCTTGAAATTTGTTTTTTCATCCTTACGTATGTTATAACTAGGGTTCTGAGTTTTTAGAGTTTATTTCTCATGAAATCCAAAAAAATGTTTTTCAAAGTTTTGTTGTTTTTTTTTCATTGAAAAATTTTTGTTGGTGATTATTTATGATAAATTCTCAGTTCTCTAAATTTTGAAGTTTAATTTTACTGTGTGCCCCAAAATTTTGAAATTCAATACAAAAACAAATACAGACACAAACCTATAAATTCATAAGAACTCATCTGTATCGCATGATATTTCATCAGCTGGACTGGGCATTTGTGCCCTTGCCATTGGTAATACTAACTGTCCCACAACAAAACTTAGAGACAAGTGTTACTTTATTAATTGTTGATACTTTAAGATCACCGAGATCCTTGACGCTGTCTCTGGGAACCTCGTTTTCTTCCCATCGCATTCCACCGCTCCACCCTGCGGCTGAGCAGGGTAGTGTGGTGAGGTAGAACCTTTAGCTGCCCCCTCCTTCCTATGACCATAGCTTTCACTGCTATAAAAAGGCAACCCCACCTTCTTCTAAGAGGTCCAAACTGAAAACTATGGAACAGCGGCTTTCGATGGGACGCAAAATTATAATGACCCGTTGACCTGAACAGAACTTGACGAGATAACCAGCAAACCCCCTTTTGTCAATAGGGGAGACGCCTCTCCTCAGGACCAGTGATTCTGTGCTCTTACCAACCTTATTTATAGGATACCACATTTCTTTTTTGCCATCCCGACATCGAAATTTGGAGTTTTTTTTGGATAAATCCGGATTGACGAAAATTTTACCGGCTAGTGTATTTCGGATTTTAAGAGATTTATCCGAAAACACAAAACCCTATTTATAACGGAAGTATTTTTAGTAGATCTGTCGTAAGTGGGCTGCACAGTAATTGAGACTACTCCATGAAAGTGGTTGTTGTCAAGCCCAAATTCTTCCTGTACCCATCGGACTTTGCGTTATGCATGCTTGAGAAAAGTAAACTCTGCAAACTGGAAGCCATGTTCAAAAGGCTCAGGACTGAACCTTGGCGGGGCACGTTGCAGACCACCCGTACTTTGTGGGGGTCCAGTTCCACCCCGAGTACATCAGCCGTCCACTGAAGCCGTCTCCCCCATACCTGGGCCTTGTGCTGGCATCTTGCGGCCGGCTAAGCAACTTCCTGGTTCGCGGCTGCCGCATGTCACCTCGACACGTAAGACGCACTTGGTCTTCCTCAGAACACTTGTTCCATCCCAAGCTAGAAAATTCTGCACAGTTTATGAGCCCATTCTTTATTTTATTTGTTCTCCGACTAAAGAAGGCTGGAAAAGCCACATGAAAACACCAATTATTCTGTAAAGCAATGAAATGGTCCTAAATATTGTGCATTAACTCTCTTTTTTCTGCTCTCAGCAAGGATTTGGTATTTTATACTAGTACCATGGGAAATGTTGAGCATGTGCTCATGTTGCAATAAGTGCCCATTCAAAAATTCTGAAATTATTGGAAATTAAGCAAATTTTAAGCAAATGACATGATGTGCCCATTCCAGCAGTGGCATAGCCAGGAATTGTTTTCAAGAGGGGGCTGGAATGGCTGTGATTTTCATGATTAGGGGATATGGATTGACACTGCATATGTATACAGTTTGTTTGGTGAGGCTAAACAAAGTGAGTTGTACCAAGAGTTTATCTTGAGTGCAACCTTAGTAATGCGGCAGGTTTCAGCAGCATCTGTGTATTCACTGAGGACTTTCGTGCTACTTAACTCGTGTTCAATATAATAATGCTTTAGTAGTTTGTTTCGTGAGGCTAAACAAAGTGAGTTGTACCAACAGGTCACTTTCAGTGGAACCTTAGTGACTCGGCAGTTTTCAGCAGCATCAGAGTATTCACTGAGGACTTTTCGTGCCACTTAACTCGTGTTCAATATAATAATGCTTTAGTAGTTTGTTTGGTGAGGCTGAACAAAGTGAGGTGTACCAAGAGGTTACCTTGAGTGCAACCCTGTCGACTTTGCAGCTTTCAGTGACTTCCAAATACTCACTAAATACTTTTCATGCCCCTTAACTCGCAACACATGACCATTCCTTGTGGTTTGCTTCAGGCGAGTGACATGGACTCTACGTCGGAGGATGAGATGGTACACGTCCCTTCCACTGGAGAGAGGAAGGCCAGCGAAGGCTCTGCCCACAGCACAAAGCCGAGCAAAGATGCCAGCGAAGCGCTCGCTCCCGGGTCCTTGGAACACAGCAGGCTAGTTAATGTTCAGAGTCCCCCAGCGTCCCTGGATGGTCACCAGTCTCAGTACCACAAAGGACATCACGACAGCCCTCCACGGCCCTCGCCACAACTTCTCAATGGAAAGTCCTTCCCGGAGACTTCTCCGGAAGAAGTCGGAGCAGATCTCGTGCGCCTACAACTGTCGCATTCGGATACCTCGAAAGGCGGTCAGTCAGATTCCTAGGTTATCCTGGCGAATTGGCAATGCTGTTTTCTTTCGTTACCTTCAACCAGCAATCGTCGTAAACTGAAATTATGAGCAATTGACGAGCAACGCATGTTGGGACCTGCAGATGGTCTAACCATGAACTTAGTTTCTATTTCGACGGTCAAAAGGGGGTCATTGTTGGGCTGTCGATGGATTCTGACGTGTGTTTTGGGTGCGACGCAATTTAGCCCGAATGCGACATTGGCATTTTGTTACAATTTACTCGAGCAGGTCAGTTTTGGATAGCGGCCTGTTAGTCATTCGAGCAAAACAAAAAGTTGGCGATTGCAAGTTCGGGCTAGCTGTGTCCCATTCTCTACCTGTCGACTTGATTACTAATGGCAGTGGGATTAGTGGAAGGGTACTCGTTTTATGTAGTATACATAATTAGGATTAGTGTGATATGAACGACATGCTTAGCAGTTGCAATAATTTCTTTTTACCCAAACTGCCACTTGCTATTTTTTTTAAGGTTGTTTATGGTATTGAACTTGGCAGGCAAGAGAAACTTATGCTATTGAACTTGGCAGGCAGGAGATGCTTATCTTTTTAACAGCTGTCCTCTGTAGGTTTTGTATAGTTGTGCATTATACAGAATTTTAAAATTGAGACTGTGCAAATAATTATTATCTTAAAGAAGTTACAGGTATCAAAGGATGTCGCATCCTGCCCGTGCTGATCCTGACACACATTGAGGGTTCAGAGGGGACAATCCTAAAGAATTATTTTTTTATGTAGAGAACAGCAGCAGGTGATTAGGACCTCATACTGCAGTTTATGCTAGCTACTCTTTCTCAAAGCCACTCATCAAGCCTTTGGCATAACCTACCAGCTAAATCAAGGGAACTGGACCCACTTCAAATGAATTGCAAAAATCATTCTTGCATGTTACAACAATATAATTTACCACATGGGTGCAGGTAGGTGGTGCATTTGATTTATGAAAATATCTAAGAAAATTCTTGCTTTAGTCAAAGGTTACATTTGAGATCAGTCCTTTTCCTAAAGGCTGTCATAGAGTCAAACCTTTTTTTGTCAAAATAAAAAAAAAAAGCATTGTTGTAAGTTGCCAGGATGGCTCATTTAAAACCATTAAACAGGGACGGGAGCAAACAAAATTCTTTTTTTTTTTCTCTCGCTTCCCGCTTATCTAACAAATTGCCTTATTGGCCCAAACATTTTTTTTTTACTTTAACATAAAAAAAAAGATATAAGTTTGTGTCATTCTTAGGGAAGTATTGTTTTTATTTGTAACTTTTTTCTAAGCAAAGTTTCTCTATCACTATATGTTGAAAAATAAAATGCACCACCTAGCCACACTTGCATAGTTAATTGCAGCATCATAATATTATTAATAATAATATTCTTTATTTAGGTGTCCAAAAACAACCAAAAAGGTCTTAACTTTGGTACACCATTGTGAACAAGCAATAAAAATAGAAAAGTCTATCAAGCAACAAATAGAACAAATTAAGAGGCAGATAAGTGTTCATCCAATTGGTTGCGGTACAATGTAATTGATGACGAAATGTCCAGGTGAGGTGGAGTGGTGGTGTTATACAATGACTGGATCCAAGAAATTGGTTAAGTGTTGCAGGACAAGTGAACATAAAAGCTAACTAAATATCTGGTCACATGTAAAGGAGCATGAAAATTAACTTTCCCGAGAAGCTGCGCAGAATTTATTGCCCCATTTATAAGTACCGTAAAATACCGTACAATTGCCCACTCAAAATTTAGATATAATCGCGAAAAACTGGGGGATAGGCGCTTGGCTCATCAATTTTACATATCAATCTACTGTGCATATTTTCTCAGATGTTAGAAATTTGGGAATGGGCACTTAATGTGGAATGGGCGGACGCGCGGTCTTCTACGGTATATGCATAAACACAAACTCACAAAGAGTTCTTCTGGTAGACAAAAGTGGAATTGAAAACATTTTTAGTATATATTCATAGTTATAATAAAAGCGGCGCTCAAAGAAGCATGTGAAACTGAATATTGTTATTTATTTCAAGTGGATTCGATCCAACTGACTCGTCTGGTAGAATAGACCACAGTGTAGTCCTTCGGGGTTGTCTGCTAATGAAGCGATTAGATTCCAAATAACAGGAGTCATGTTTTGTCTTTCTAAGGTTGCAAATCTTGAAGTGCACTGTCTCCTTTGTCTTGAATGGATGGGACAGCGTCTGGGTTCTAAAAATTGGGACATCTTGTTAGACTATTCCTCATTTTGGCTACAGAATTTCACATTTTTTGTATTCATTTAATATTTCCTTGCACTGCTGTACTTCATCTCTCCTCAATTTTTGTGTACAAAACTTTTATTGCCTTATCTATATGTGTATCTGTGAGCAAGGCTCAGTTCAAATATTTAATGTCAGCGTTTCAAGGGTAGGAAAGAAGTGGTTACTGTTGGGCATTGTTCTGGCTGCACTTTTATTGTGTTCATAAACAGCCTTTCGTTTTCTAGATGTTGATCTTGCTTTCTGGTGTTTTGGTTCCACTAGTGTTGTCCAAGGTGTGCCTTTAAAATGTTATGCTGTTAGTTGTATATAAAAAGAAAGGTCTGTGCTGTCGTGCCTACATGACTGTATGGAAAACCTGACTGGTGTTTGTTGTGCAATCATTATTGAGAGAAAGCCTAGTAGTTTTGAGGTCTGTCTTCAAAGTTGGTTCCTTGGTTTGTGATGTCTCCTCCCTTGTAAGTTACTTGACATCATACTCTCTCTGTTTACTGTTTGATTTTCATGAATACCGTAATATCCTGAAGTATAGCTAGGATCTCGTTTTTCGGAGTTTATTTTTTGCCCCATTCAGAGGGTGTTTTTCGGAGCTAATTTTTTTCCGAAAATTCAGAGCTTATAGGAGTTTATTTTTGTTTGATAAAAAAATCTCAGAAATTTGGAGCTTAATTTTGCAGTGTTTCCTATGAAAATTAAATAAATAATATCTGGGTGTAAACATATGCTAGATAAAGAAAAAAAATGTGCTTATATCAATTAATATTTCTTCATCTGGATTTGGTGTTGGTGCCATGCCATTAGCAATACTAATTTGTCCCACGGCAAAAAGTTACATATGTGGCTTCGATAGACGTCGATACCTTAAAATAAACTCCTGGAGGTAGGCGCTGGGAAGCACATATTCATCCCATCCTATTCCATGCTACCCCGTGGCCGTGCGAGGTGGAGTGGTAAAGGATGTAATAGGAAAGTTTCAACTGCCCCTCTTCCAATTTTATGCACACTCTATGGTCCATAGCTTTAACTGTTACAAAAACACCTCTCCTTCCTCTTAAAACACAAATAGTATGGCCCAAACTGGAAACCAATACAGAAGTTTTTATCGTGACCCAAAAGTACAATGACATGTCGTCCTGAACCTTGACGAGATAAGCGGTAAGAACCCCTTTGTCAATAATTCGAGATTTGAAAGGTAACTGTAGTGGCATTTATGGGACCATTGACCCTGTGCGCTGATCAAACTTAATTGTAAAACACCATCTTTATTTAGTTTTTTTTTTATTTGGGGGAAAAAGGGGGGGGGGGGGGGGAGGGGGGCATTGGCACATCAAAATTCGGAATTTATCGGATAAATCTGAATCGACCAAAATTTTTCCGGCGGGTGTTTTTCGGATGTATCCGAAAACATGGAACCCTAAGTATAGCCTATTACCTTCACGGAGGGAAAATCAAAGGAAGTAAGGAGGTGAGCTTTTTGTGTGTAACTCGAAATTCCATGAAAAATTACCTAGTGCCAACGTTACTAAACCACTCAGTTGGGAAACTGCCATAGAGACTGCTCTGAAAAAGTGGCACCGACCCGTCCTCCAGAACCGAGCTAATGGCGATCACAACGCCGCCATTTCTCCTACAGCAGCCACTAGAGGAACTGCACGTGACTTCTATTTTGGCTTTAATCGGCCATTATGGCGCCGAAACAGATACGATGGAAGAGGTTACAGGGGTGCCACCCCCGTCTCCCAAGTGGACGCGTCGCGAATCACCTAGGCCGGTACGTGCTATCTGAAATCACTGCTGAGGCATGTTACTTGTATAAAAACAATATTAATTGTGCTGCAAAACCTTGCAAACTAGATTTTAGAAAACATCACGCACCCTCAATTTGTACTAAACTCCAATAAAAGTTACTACAAAGAGTTTTTTCTCGTTGGTTTTTACGCAAAAACATGCGTCTGAAAGTTCAAGGTGACCACAGTAAAGACAAATGATACAGGGTGGCGCTGTTGTCGTATTTAGCTCGGTCTCGGTGGACGCCAGCGGCCCATGTTTCAACGGTTAGTTTTCCAACTGAGGGTTCTAGTAACGTTGCCTAGTGCTTATGACTGTTAGTTGCCATAGGACATGCCACAAACATCATGTTCTTTGAATGGTAAGGAAAGAACACAAGCCTACTGGTTTTGAACCATCACTTTCGTTTGTTATTCTAAAAAGTCTGAAAAGGAGTTTCTAGATGTTTTATTATCATTACTTGCTCCTGGACCAGACTACATTAGTTCACCTATGGTCTTGACCGCTCATGGGACAGCATTGAACAGTTTCCACCTTTTGGCTGCTGACAATCGCCTCACTGTAGCTGTGAATCCTGGATGGGCGATTTGTTACTGACTAGGAAGCGGGACAGTCTTCATGCCCAAAATAGAATAAGGACTTGCACAATAAAACAATGGTAGACATACCCTCATCATTCTGTTTTGGTATTATGGAGGCTGGCTGATCTACAAGTGTGGCTGTCATTCATAGAATCTTTGATATGTTTCCTACTGGGAGCTTGGGTGACAAAATGTTTATGGTTTGGCTAGCTTTCGGGGTTTATCAGACATCAGAAAACTACAGAATTTGGGGGTTCTTTTGGAATGTTACAAAACTATTTCTTGAAGCGTATTTCTATGGTATGTGTAATGAACTTCTAGAATTATGTTTTGAAAACTTTTGTCTCTTCACTTGAACCTAAACATTTTGCATTGAAGAAATTGGAACCTTAGCCTAGGAAAATTAGAAGTTGTCAGAAGTGTATCGGAGAGGTCGGTTTTACTTTGAAAAATTCCTATATAATAATACTTACCATACGTTGTAAAAAAAAGAAACGGCATTGGGGTTTAATTGATTTGTAAAAAAAGTGAGTGAAATTCCTGAAATTTGAATGGCATGCTCAGGTGTGGATGGCGAACCCTCATGTTGGGTGCTCCTATTGATAATATTGCACATAGTATTGGTAGTACTTTCAGTAACAACCAAACCAACCACTAAAGTGTACCTTCAATTAAAAATGGGCAGGCTTGGTGCCAATACCAGTTTTTCTGGATTTAACAGCAGTCAGCTCTCAGATTGCAAAGACGCTTTAAAGCTTCGGAGGTGAATTGATATGGTGAAACCGCAAAGGAGGGCCAATTTATCTGATCATCCTCTTCCATTTATTGAGCAGAAGACTCAGCTCAGGTCTTGATTCATACCAGTGTGAGGTCCATTTATTTTGACCTTCATTCAACTGATTGAAGTCAGTATACTGAAAGGGCTTGCATCTCCTCTTTAAGGCTGTAAAAATTATTGTGCAATGACATTGCAGTGAGGCTTGAAATGTCATGATTTTATTCTGGGGGTGTAGTTGTAAGCAAAAGCAACTAGAACATGCAAACACTTCGATGTTTGCATGTTCTAGTTCACTCTCACGATAGTGCTCCTGGATGGTAGTCGTTGAAATGTTTGTTATGTGTTGAGAAGATTGTAAGGAATTGCTCAGACAACCAAGTAAACAAGCAATGCATGCATTCGCACCATTCTAATTTATTTTGACAATGTGTCTGCCAGAATTTGTAATAAACAAATATGGGCCCGAATTTCCTTATGTGAAGGAGAGTCTCCTTCACATAAGGAAATTTGGGCCCATATTTTTTTATTACAAATTCTGGCAGACACATTGTCAAAACATCCGGTTCTGTGTTGGGTGTTACAATAAATATAAATGCTGTAAAAGGGTATGCCAACAAATAAGTCATTCAGTGAGCAAAGCTAACTTCTGTTTGGACTGTCATTCACTGGCCAGTGCTTGCCAAGAGCATTCTGTGCAGTCTTTGACAAAAGTTTAGCGCCCACCGTGTCTGTGGCCTTGAACGGGCTCGCTGCCATATGGCGGCCCTGCTGTCGTTAGCGCTCGCTGGCTGTTAGAGCTTCAAAAGTAAGGAGAAATTTCGCTCGAACGAAGTTCCTCCTCGTTCTCAAAACCCTAGCAGCTAGCGAGCACTCCCGCCCGGGCCACGCGCGCCGTGGGCTTTAAACCTTTGGCAAATTCCGTATATGCGTAGAAACAGTAAGATTTAATGTTTCGAAGTTTCATAGTTTTTTTTTTTTTTGTTTAAATGGGGAGAAAAATTAATGTAAGAAACTCTTCACGCTAGATTCCTTGATTTGGTGTGACTTAGAATTCTTCACATTTTTCTCTATGTGTAGTCCGCCTGTGTGGCAGGTGGGACAGACGTGCTGCCCAACATATGAAGCTAGCTTCTGGGAAAAGCTGCAATGTTATACCATTCTGTTTTCTCTCTTCCTTTAGGTACTGGAAGGCAGAAAAGTAGGAGCTCCTTCTATGATTTCAGTGAGACTGATTAAGGGTCTGTGACATACCCAAATTGATATATTTTTAGACATGATTGCAGAGCACCCCATGATTGTACTGCAGAGAAGTGTGAAATAAGCCTTTCCTTATCAGTATAATCATTCAACATACTGTCCAACCTGCTGTGAACTAAGTTCAGTTGGGCAATGGTGATAACAGATCTAGGTTTGCTGCAATGTTTATTAAAGGGAAGCTGAAACGATTAAAAAAAAAAATGAGCTAAAGCTTTTTTTTTTTTTGCGTGGTTTTTCCTATACTTTGTTTCATCCTACGATGGACTAAAGGCCAAAGCCACGGGCCGCCAGGTCCAATCACGTTCCACGCTATACTATGACACGCTTAACATCGATTAGGGGTGGACGAATAATGCTCGAACCCAAAAGCGCCGAGCATATATGTCGTGGCTTTCTTTCCGATGTAAAATTGTTGAGTCGCTCAGTGCTCCTCGATTCGAACCACTGTCCACCCGTCCCCTTATCAGTGATCTGAGACGCGGGCACCGATACGTGCATCGAAGTGAAATACCGCACAATTTCTAAGTGGTTTGTGATTGGATCTGGCGGTCCGTAGCTTTTGCCTTTAGTCCATCGTAGGGTGAAACGAAGTATGGAGAATCTAAATATCACCATCATTTGTTCACGAAACAACATTAAACGTGAAAAAATTGAAGCAATATCTAGCCGCTTGTCGCCGCCGAATGATAACTGGAAATCCTTACCTCGTTTCGTCTCCGCTTCGCGTGAGTTCCTCGAATTCGCTGAGATGCCTACATCTTCTGTAGAAAGATGTTCGGAACTGCTGGACTGGCAGCCATTTACTGAAGGATAACCACTTCCACACCCATTCATTCCAAGATATGAAACTAATAGGTGTGGAAGAAGATCTGTAAATGGTTGCTAGACCAGCAGTCTGTTTGTCCTCTTTTCTCTCTTTCCTCGTGTCTACGTTCAGCTGGCATCTTTCAGAAGCATGAACCACCAACCAGCTCAGTATCGACAATGCACGACGCTGGCTCTGCGAGTCGAGGAGCACGTGCGAGGAACCTTTCGTGATGTCATGTTTTTCCTTTTGCTGCCCGCTGCCGCAGAGGGCCATGGTTTCAAAGCAACTTCAAAGGCGTCTTTCTAGGTGATGCCGGCATGAAATAGCCTACTTTTTGTGACATTCGTGATGCTCGGACTCGGGTTAAAACGAATCAAGTGTTTTCAATCAAATTCAAAACCACCTCAGCTTCCCTTTATAGCTGTATTGCAGGTTATATTCCACTTCTCCTCTTTACACATGTGTGCTGATTTTGTTTTAATTACTGCCGCAATTACCTTCAAAACCAACTGGATTGTGGCTTCTATGCCCACATAAAGGAATAAATGAAGTCAGTTTGTGTTACCTATAAACATTCGCTAGTCACGTGAAATAATCAATTGTATTTGAATAAATTTAGTTCAATATTCACAGAATTCTCTCATATCAATTCCTTCCGTTAACTTCCACATTTTGTTTTGGGGATTTGTCGATCTTAACACCTGGCTTATGGCTTTATATTGAGAGCGTGGAGTTTTCGCTCCGTAGTCTCGAGTGCGTTAGCGCACCGAGGGTGTGGTGCTCGTGCTACGTTCGTCCCAGGACCCTGATTCGTCCTAAAGACCCCGATAAAAATTACGCTTTACGTTTCTTACAACTACAGACGACCTTTGTTGTGCGAATGCGCGAGGCACGTGCCACGAGCGAGTGCTCCGCCGATGTCTCCAAATGCTGCTGATTTCAGTGCTGTGCCGCCATTTGCTTCCAAAGACGACGGGAGGGACAAAACACGCTCCCGACAGCGTGTAAAGCCGTGAAAGAAATATTCTGAAGAAACATAAAAGATGATCCATTAAACTTTTACAGAAAAAAAATCGCGTTTTGTCCCCCTTGACGTACATTACGCAATCACGATTACACAAGTTCACACTGACACGACGCTCATCTAGATCAAAATCAAAACGGGCAAGGAATTTATTTATTGTATTTATTTATTGTTTCTGCCAGCCGTTAGGCCAGGGCAGGAGTGGTACAAAATTGAATACAAAACGCAACGAGGGTATTAATTTCAGGCATAGAAAATATTGAGTTCTTTGGTGAACAACATGACATCTTTCGAATTAACAACACAGGACGGTAGCTTGTTCCATTCATCAATACGTCAAACAAAAAATGTGTACTTAAAGCGATCTGTTGAGCACCAGTACGGTTGGATATAACAATTATGTTTTGTTCTTTGCAGCATAGGCTTGTGTATCGTTATGTATTTAGAAATGTCTTTGCCTTATAACATCCGTTCAGAATCTGGGAAAAAAGTTTCATCCTGTTTATCACCAACCTGGTTTGAACGCTGTTCAAGTTTGCTCGGGACTTGAGTGCGATGACGTAGTCAGTTGATTTGTAACTACATAGTGTATATAAAGTGCACTGCTTTGTTTTGTAGCTTTTCTTAAATAGAAATATTTCTAGTGGTAAATGGCTTCCATACAGGGCTCGCGTAATCAATCGTTGTCAAAACCAATCACTTAAAAGCTATTAATTTCACCTCTGGGCTCGCAGTCCAACTCCCTTCTGAGCATCCACAGTTTTTTTAAATGTTTTTTTTTTGGAATACATGCTCGACATGGGAGTTCCAGCTTGGATCAGAGCTGTAAAGCACTCCGAGATATTTATACTCGGTAAATTTATTCAATGCAAGACCTTTAATAGTATAATTAAATTTCAAAATATGTTTTTTGCACGTTACATTCATGTAAACAGACCTTTTATTATTCAGTTACATCTGCCAGTCAGCACACCATTTATCTATTTTACTCAGATGCCTATTTAAGTTATCTTGATCATAAACAGAAGAAATATTACAATATATTATAGTGTTGTCTGCAAAGTGTTTCAAAGTTATCGCGGGATCGAATCCGTCACTCATGTCATTGATATACATCAGTGGTTCTCAGCCATAGACTGATGTTTCGCGGACCCCTTGTGGATCGGCGGGGACGATGGAGGACCCCGTTCGTGGTGAGGGGAAAGAAAAGTGATTGGTGAATTATGATAAAGACTTAAGGGGAATTCAACCGCTCGTCACTCAATGGGCAAATTTCGCTACACAAACCTGAGTTTCAGGAATGCACGATAGTATTCATTCTTTTGGAGGTTACCTATGATAACGTAATGAAGGTTGTACGGCCCTTGAATTTCTCCTTTAGAGCGCTGGAGATTTTTAATAAAATCAAGAAATATGACCGTTTTGACTGTTTTAGCGCGTTTTGAGGCATTTTTGAAAATACAATTATTTAGAAGATAAACGTGACAAAACGCCTGGCCTACGTACTAGGGGTTCCTCTAATCTTAATTTTAAGACCATCACGAGAAAGCAAAATATTGTTGTGTTTGCATATTTGTGTAAATAAAATCACCCTGTTAATTTTATTTCCAACTTGTTAAACGAGGTGGCGACACCAGTACTAAATGCCTCAAACCGGAGGTTTTCTTGCTGTTGCTGTTGCTGTTTTTCGCTCGAGCTCGAATTCGACCGCGATGTCTCGTTGCTCGTGGATAGGTAGCACGTGTAGCGAAAGCTCGCGCTGTAAAGCTCGCTGATCGTGGATTCAATCCACCGCCTCTGTCTGTTTCAACCTGGATGAGCATCGTACCGGCGTGCTGTCATGTATCACTATTGCGTGATGCACGTTAGACGTCAGACAAGCAGCGGTATACTGCACTGTCTTTTATCTCCAACGAAGACACCAGATATCCTCAGAGCTGACTAACTTCCCGCTGTATAGACCCTTTCTTCAACGGCGCCGCCATCTTGAATTGTCGTCACTTCCAGTATGGGCGAAAACATTGTTTTGCCGTTGCCACGCCAGTAGAAGGCACTTAGGATATAAGCGTAGCCGTCACACATTATCGTTTTGTCTCCCCCTTATTTTTTTACTAGTTACAGGTTGAAACGTTTTAGTTCTTTTTTTTTTTTTGCGTCGCCCATACCGGATACGCCTATTAGGTGGCTGTGGACGAGAGCACACAGAAAAGGTCTATAGACATAGACACAACAGAATTACAATTGGTGGCTCCGTTGGCCGGCACTTTTTGAACGTTACAAAAAAAAAATAACAAACGTGCCTATTAGTGACCGACCCGAGGTTCCGCAACTTTGTCGCGAAGCTGCCACACACCTGCGATCAACTTAGACCCCTCCTTCGTGATGCCTCATTGTACATTATCAGTGCCTCACATTATATCGCACTGCATTATTATTATCACCCCTTATACGGGCCTCTAAGACATGGCCTGCATGCCTCTGTGGCGCCTGTACTTACGAGCACAAATAAATACCACCTACTTACAAACGAATATTTCGGTTTTATGTGTCACATCAGTAAGAGCGGTCGTGTTTCTTCATGACATGGGGAAAATATTGATGCCTGCATGTGCTGGCGAACCAGATTCTGAAGAACAGTAAGAATTAATGCCATGCATATTAGGTTGTTTAAATGTCCATACACACAGTTGCGTCCTCCTCTCAAATTTTCGCGCTCTATTCCAACTGCGAGTGTCCCATGTTTCAGAGTTTAATCTTCTCGCGATGCATAAATTATCTACATGAGCCAAAAAACAAGATTTTCTCAAAAAAATTGCTAAGTGCATGCACTGCACGCGGTCATCTCTTCTATATAAGTAATTAGCAGTAAATATTCAACATAAGATAGAAACAAAATAGACATTTCCTTTCAAGCAGTTATATGACTGCAGACGCCAGCACGTGTTGCACGTGTAACTAGTCATCAGCAGACTCCTAGCCAAAGGCCTGATAAGGCTCTGAGGGTGAGACTTTTGTTCATTCTATTTTTTTGTGTGTGCTATGTTAGCGCGCCTGGTCAAACGCTTGCATACGCTACAAGCGTGACTCATAAGCACCCTAAGATCGTGCAGGGTTGAACAGAAATACCCTATATGTAGGGTGCCTCAATGTCCTTCTGCTTAGGGTGATGCCACCCTTTGTAGTACCCGATGCCGACAGCACGCGCTCACGGGTAAAACACAAATAAATCGACGAAAACAAAATGTCGCCATAGCACAGTCAGCGCCAGAAACGCGTGCCGGGACACGCTCTTTCACGCGCTTCTGAACAAAAAAGAAAAATACAAGTGTGGGACAAAATGGCCAGATGTCTCCACCGTAAGCAAAGCGCACATAAAGGCACCCTACTAATATGTATTTGGAAATAAAAATAATAATAATAGGTGAATGAGTTGCAAAGAAGGCTAAAATACTTATTCCGAACATTTATTTTACGAAACATTATTTCAGATATTTTTGTTGTTTGGTTGCTAGTGGATATAAAAAGCAAAAGAAGCATGATTTCTATTATTTTGAACAATTACAATATATTTTCTTAACCAACAAACAGGTGCTTACTCTGAGATGCAAACTGAATTTTGACGTTAGCGTTTTGGCGCCCGAAACATTTTTTTTTTTTTTTTGTAAATTTAGCATTTCCCGTTTCGCGGATTACTAAGAAAATCAAACGGGCCATCAAAAGGTAGAACATACGTTTCTACCAAAGGTGCGGCGTACGTTTCTTTTTTTTTTTTTCTCTTCACCTTTCTAATCTTTTGGCAAAATCAAATGAGCCTCTAAATAACTTTAGTGTCTTCATAATAACCTCGGGATTTCACTATGCTATTGTCCTTTATGAACATCTCTTTCAACAGTGATCTTACTATGTCACGGTGAAATGAAGCGGTGCTACCTTATCTGTCTGGAAACAAATTGGGGTGTGTGTGTATGTTTATATAGCCTAGAACATAGTCTGCCTCAACGGGCGACTTATCTCCCAGCTGTAGGTGAGCAATAGTGCAGTACACCTGGGGTCTTTTTTTATTTATTTATTTACAGAAAAAACCTGCTTCGCCGTGAGGCATTATTGCAGGGGGTGGGTTTCATACAAACACTTTTGTTTTAGAACACAAGTAATACACAAAAAACAAACAAAAAACAAAAACACTTTCTATGGATCAATAATGAAATTAAATAAAAAACATACTGTCTATAAAAACACTACGCAATTGAAAATTCAAAAAAACAAATTTGCCGCAAGCACATCTTTTGGCAACCTATTCCACTCTTCTATGGTTTTCGGAAAGAAAGAAAAAGCAAAGGTGTCGGTGCGGCAAGAGTACGGTCTAATCTTCTTGGGGTGATCTGCTCTTTCGGACACATAAAACGGTTCATGTAAAAACACATCTCTGTTAATTATTAGTCTATTGTTGTAGATATCATCTAAAAATTTCATCCTAAACAATTTTCTACGCTCACTGAGTTTTTCCCAATGTAGGGCATGTTTCATGTTAGTGACACTCGCTCCAAGTTCGTAATAGTTTAATACAAATCTAGCACATTGATTTTGTACCTTTTCAAGTTTGTCTATTAAGTAATTTTGGTGTGGATCCCAGACAACTGAGGCGTATTCCATACACGGACGGATATATGTAAAGTATAAAGTTTCTCTAATTTTCCTCGGGGCTTGCCGAAAATTTCTCCGTACAAAATTAAGCATTCGTATTGCCCTTAGGGCTATCATTTCAACATGTCCCGTCCACGTTAGATCATTAGATAACATAACACCTAGGTATTTTACATTTGAGCTAGGTTTAATTATTTCATTATTTATCATGTACACGGAAGTAGTGGGATTTTTTTTCTTAGTAAATTTAACATGCACGCACTTTTTAACATTTAAGTTCATTCTCCAATTTTTACACCATACAGAAATTTTATCTAGATCACTCTGTAAAGTATTAATATCGTTAAAATCATTAATTAATCTATAAATAACACAATCGTCCGCAAATAATCGAATATATGATTGCATGCCAGAAATAATGTCGTTTATATAGATCAGGAAGAGCAGAGGACCCAGTACCGAGCCCTGGGGGACACCAGACTCGACTTTTACATACTCAGATTTTTCCCCACCGAGCACGACACATTGCCCTCGTCCACTTAGGTAATCTTTAATCCAAGCCAGTACGTTGCTATGCAGTGACAGTAAGCTAAGTTTATAAAATAACAAATCATGATCTACAAGGTCAAATGCCCTTCGAAAATCCAAAAACAAACAATCCACTTCGTCTCTAGCGTCAATGGCTCCAGCAAGAAAATGAAAGACATCAACAAGTACTGTGTTACAGGATGCTCCAGTACGAAATCCGTGTTGATCTCGAATAAGAAACTTTTCGACGTTTAGATGAGCAATGAGATTACTATAAATGACATGTTCCATTAGCTTGCAGCAAATGCACGTCAAAGAAATAGGTCTATAGTTTTCCACACAGTTTTTTGCTCCTGACTTGTGTATTGGCACCACATTTGCCATTTTCAAATCAGATGGAAGCTTTTGTTCCAGTAGAGATTTATTAAAAAGAACACACAAGTAATTTGCCAACTCTTCAGAACAGTTTTTCAATATAACCGGAGAGATGTTATCCGGTCCGATTGCTTTCTGGACATCAAGTTCTCGCAACAGCGAGGCTATACCATTATATGTTATTTCAATGGGTGACATGACATGTTTAATTTTTTGTTGCACGTTTGGGTGACAGCACGATGCAGCAGGCTTAGAAAAAACAGATTCGAAATATTTATTTAGATGCGTTGCCTTTCTTTTTTCATTCTCGACAAGTTCATCGCCTACTAAAAGAGGAGGAACAGATGTATCGTCCTTGTTATTTGCTTTTACAAACTTCCAAAATTCTTTAGGGTTCATTTTAAGTTTAGTTTCTAACTGCTCGTAATACGCGTCTTTGGATCTTTTTATTGTAGCTTTAAAAAGAGTATCTATGTTTTCTAATCTCACCCTGTTGGATTCACCCCCCCTATTCTTATATCGAAGGTATGCTCTTCTCTTTCGTTTGATAATCTGTTTCACCTCTTTTGTCACCCAGGGCTTATTTTTAGTTTTTGAGGATTTTATTCCGGAGGGAATGTATTTTTCAACTAGGTCATGGATTTTACATTTGAACATGTTCCAGAGTGCATCAATACTAACGTTATCGGATTGTTCTGAAAAATACGGAAAAAAACTAACAAGTTCGCTTCTTATGGTATCATATCGTCCTTTATCGTAATAAAATATTTTTCTTGCTTGACATTTATATTTATTTATTTTTGGATGAACCAAATCAGCTGTCACAATCTTATGATCAGAAATGCCCGGTAGCACACAAACATTGTCTATGGCCCCCGGTAGGTTGCATAACAACAAATCCAATACATTTAACAGTCTCGTTCCCTCCATGACGTATTGTGTAAAGTCAAACATTTCCACAATGGCACTCAATTTAGTATGAAGCGTGCTTCCTGAGTAGGTCGCCTTGCCGTCCTCCCAAATTAAATCGGGAATGTTAAAATCTCCGCCCAGAAGGACATACTCTTTTGAGGCCGCAAGGATCAAATCAGCTAGTTCATCTAAGCCGTTACTGTTCTCGTTTGGAGGCCGATAGTATACACCAACCGATAAATGTTTACCGTCTAAACACATCTGGCACCACGCTGTTTCTATAGTTACATCTGGTATTGGCAAAGGTGTAGTCGGAACACCTTTTTCCACAAGGACGAACACGCCTCCGCCGTGCGAATTTCTATCCTTTCTGTAAACAGCATAATTATCTGGAAATACTTCGTTTGATCCTATAGTGTCATCCAACCAGGATTCCGTCCCCAAGACAATCGTAGGTCTGACCGTTTCTATTAAACCCATGAATTCGTCCACCTTATTTTTTATACTGCGGCAGTTAATAATCATGACTGTGCCCACGTCCGTTTTTCTCGTGGTCACAACAGTCTTGTTTGCCCCTTGTATGTCACGGCGATTGGAATTGCCTAGGTATGCTGAACGGTTTGCGCCGTTATACTTTACGTTTAAGCTTCATTGGATGGGTGCCTGGTTTGATGTCGATGGAGTATCGATAAGTTCTCTAGACTGGATATCGTCGACCTCACGCACATTGTCAGATTCATGATCAAACATAAAGCACCTATCGTTGATATGCAGTCGGTCCATTCGCAACCTGAACCGGCTGTTTTGCGTTTTCGCAAATTCCACTAGTTTCCTTCTTGCCAGCTGAACTGGCCTAGAAAAATCATCACTAACAGCGAAGCCACTATCTTTAAGCCTGTATCCGGAAGATAGGACCGCTTCTTTGTGTTTAAAAAAACAAAACTTTACTACAATGGGCCTTTTTTTAGCTCTGTTGAACGCTCCAATGCGATGTGCCCTATCAATATTGTCCGGATTTATCTTTATGCCCATTTTTTTGTCGCAAAGATCGATAATGCGAGATTCCGATTCAGCCCACGTTTCCTTATCTTTATCTTCCAATCCGAAAAATACCAGATTCGATCTACGTGAACGATTTTCCGCATCATTGCAGCGCGACTTTAGAACAGCGAGTTCAACTTGCGCAGTTTCCAATTTTGAATCGTTATTTTGTGCAACCTGTATATCCGGCTGAGAGGCCCTAAGCTCCCTTTCAAGCGTGCATAGCTGTTCCGTTAACTCGGATACTTTTTTGTCTGCACCAGAACGCCCTTCTGAAATTTCTCTAATTTTCTGGGCTAGCTCATCTTGTAAATCCGACTGGGAGGCATTCAGTTTTCTTTCAAGCGTGCATACTCGTTCTGTCAACTCTGATACCTTTTTCTCTGTATCAGTACGCGTTTCTAAAAGGTACTTCGTCTTTTGGGCCAACTCATTGTACTCAGTCTGCAACTGTTCAACAACAGACTGTAGGCTTGTTATCGTCGCATTCAGTTCCGCGTTTGTCGGACCAGGATTTTCTTCCACATCGCCACAAAGCTTCAACAAATCCAAAAAACGCTTCAAAACTGCTTTTGGGGACGGCAGCAGTACTAGACACAAGTTTTTACTCTTTACAGAAGGGTATTCAATGTTAGTACTAACCTGGACAACAAAGAAGAACGGCATGTAAGATGATCGCATCGTGGCAGTGCAGCCGTCCCCACTAGCCGAGTGCAGTGGTGTTTCCTCCTTTATATGGTGAAGCCCAGTTGATGCCGATGTTCTTGGTCCGTCGTTGCCACGTAGCGTGTAGTCTGGAAGGTTTAGCCATGCCGTGTTGTTTCCGCCGAAGTCTGCGTCAGCACGCGCTTGTCCATGGTGATTGTGAAGCCTCGCGTTTTCCTCGGCCGCTGAGATGACGAGTGGCAGGCACGAGGAATCCGGCACGTCATCGAGCGATAGCAGGAGCTGGACAACAAAGAAGAACGGCATGTAAGATGATCGCATCGTGGCAGTGCAGCCGTCCCCACTAGCCGAGTGCAGTGGTGTTTCCTCCTTTATATGGTGAAGCCCAGTTGATGCCGATGTTCTTGGTCCGTCGTTGCCACGTAGCGTGTAGTCTGGAAGGTTTAGCCATGCCGTGTTGTTTCCGCCGAAGTCTGCGTCAGCACGCGCTTGTCCATGGTGATTGTGAAGCCTCGCGTTTTCCTCGGCCGCTGAGATGACGAGTGGCAGGCACGAGGAATCCGGCACGTCATCGAGCGATAGCAGGAGCTGGACAACAAAGAAGAACGGCATGTAAGATGATCGCATCGTGGCAGTGCAGCCGTCCCCACTATCACGTAGTAGTAGTGATACACGACCGCACGCCGGTACGATGCTCATCCAGATAGAAACGGGCAGGGGTGGAGATTGAACTGAACCCAGGATCCCTGGGTCCTGCAGCGCGAGCTTTCGCTCCACGTGCTCCGAGCTGGTGTGCTCTAACCAGGGTTGTAAAAGTTACTTCAAAAATGTACCTAAGATACAGTTACAGTTACTCATACGAAAAGTTACTTAGGTATGTACCTAGGTACTAGCTTAAAAATGTACCTAGGCACAGGTACAGTTACTTTAAAAATACTTTATTTATTTTCCCCAAATTCGTCAGAATATATTGGAAGCAAAGCTTTTTATACTAAGGATGCAGACAAAAACGAGTTCGATAGATATGCTTTATTGGTGTCAATGTGAAAAATAAGGAAAACCGCATTGACATGAGCATTCTAGGACACGTTATCTTTTTCGGTTTCGGTTTGAGATGGAGGAAGCAGGTCACTACTTTCCCCAAACGGAGTTCCGAAGCGATTCGATAAATTGGTGTCGCTAGAACGGCATCGCTAATCCACCGTTCGCTCAAACGAACATAGCCATTCGCTAAAGTGTCGTTCAATGAAACATTATGGGCGGGGCTTCGTTCGCTAAAAGGTCGTTCGATCAAGTTAATGCCTCCCAGGTCATACCCAACCCACCGTTAATCACGGCACATGGTAGTGTGTTAAAACTTTCAGATTTATAGTTTCTACCATTTTGACGAAGCGAATAGAAAAGTACCTGTAAAAAGTAACTCCATTCAGTTACAAGTTACTAGAAAATATACCTAAGATACAGATACAGATATCGAGAAATGAAAGTACCTAGGTTTGTACCTCAGGTACAACAAAAGTACCTAGATACTGATTTCCAGTTACTTGTACCTAGGTACTTTACAACCCTGGCTCTAACCCACTCGGCCACCGATCCTTTTTTTTTTCTTTATTGCACTTAGCCACCGATTCCTCTTTATTTGCCCTTCTATGTGTTTACGTTAGTCTTGCAAGTGGCGTCAAATGCACGAGTGCACGAGGCCCGTGTCTCGAGTGGCCCTTGGAAGCAGTTGTCGGCGCAGTACTGAAATTCGCAACCTTCACGACCTATAGGGGGCGTACTGGTGCCTATCAAAATGGCTGTCGTCTGGATGATCGTCGTAGAACAGCGGTACGAGGCTGGGTCTGGGACGCGTGAGCAATTCTACTTTTGCTATATATGAGCCGTATTAGAGCCTTAGTTTATTTTTCCACATCAGGAAGGTGTTGGATAGCACCTTTATTGTGAAGCCGATCATCCAGGAGCTAGGGAGCGCGATTCTCACACCGCGGTACCACCATCGCTGAAAGTTGCGAATCAGCAGCCCTTGGAAGCGAATGGCAGCGGAGCACCCGCTCCTCGCACGTGTCTTGCTCGTTTCGACAACAATGGTTGGCGGTACTTGTAAGCGTGAATTTTCTGCACTTGCCGGCAGTGCCTTCAACTTACGGAATTTACGAGGATAGCTCGAGTGCAACATGGCTTTGTGTATTTGAGTGGTTCTTTTTCGCTGACAGGCAGACAGACGGAAAGTGTCTTTTCTTTCCATACCTCTTGCCAATGTTGTCAGCTGCTGTGCACTGGGCGCGCGATTGTGGACAAATAGTAGAGCCGCGCCACTTGCTTGGACAGAGAACTCCTTGGTACAGTTCACGGGTAAGAAACGGTTGCTTCTTGTTGCTTTTGACTCGCCGCGCAGAAGAGTGGACCTCGCCGACGAGGTCCACACCCCTGCAGATGCAGAAGTGTGGACCTCGCCGCGCAAAAGTCTGGACCTCGCCACTAAATGAGCTATGCTTAGGGTCGGCACTCTGTTCCCCAATATTGCTGTGGGCGCCGCCATCTTTGTGCTTGTACAGAGCAGACGCAACTGCTGATCGTCCTGATTCAAAAGTGCGACTTCCTCGGCATTTGATTCGGTGTTAGGAAGCTTATGCAATATTGCTTTGCTCTGTCGCGAAGCGTTTAAACATTTGTGGAGGACGTAAGAGCGTTTCCTGTGATTTCAGACAAATGTTCAGATAACTGGCAGCCATGATTTTAAGCCAGAATATGGGCAAGAGTCGTTACTTTGAAGCGTGGCTTATTTAGTTTCACTAGGGAAGATCATGGCGGAACAGCGCAGCACTGAGCTAGATTTCAGACGCCGTGTTCTTCTATAGTGCCACTAAATAAGCTACGCTTATTTAGTGTTAGCACAGCATACACTTATTTAGAGTAACGACACTTGTTCATATTGTGGCTTAAAATCATGGTTTCCAGTTATCTGAAGATTTATCTGAAATCACAGGAAACGCTTTTCCGCCCTCCACAAATGTTTAAACAGTTCGCGACAGAACAAAGCAATATTATATGAGCTTCCTAACACCGAATCTAATGCTGAGGAAGTCGCACTTTTGAATCATGACGATTGGCAGTTGCGCCTACTCTACACAAGCACCAAAATTTCGGCGCCCACAACAGTGTTGGCGAACAGAGTGCCGATAGTCTAAGCGCAGCTCATTTAGTGGCTCTAGTTGCTCCCAGAAGTGGCGCGCGGCAAGTGTCTCGAGCATTTCCACAAAAATGATTGGCACCATTTTGCAAACCAGTATTCAGACGAAGAGCAGGCCGATATAGGACATAGTAAGTGGAAAACTGCCACTTTATTTCTTTTTTGTTTTATAGCTTTGAATTAGACTCTAAAAATAAACTTTTTTTTTTTTTTTTTCGAAAAACAACGTTTGCGTGCCAAATGTGGTGGTTTAAACGGCCGCAACGCAGCACCCTGTGCTTTCGATAATTTCGAAGGTGGATGGAACTTCAAATTCATTCGGAAATCAGAGCTTATTCTACGTTTTGTAAGCTACTGTAATCTACGCATGTACTGGCTCGTATCTCGCGCCGCCTGTTGGCCGCTTCCGGCAGCGGCGGACGCAGAGCGAAGGAGATCTAGCTCGAGATCGGCGGCGAACAGCCCGTGGCCCGAGCCCAGCTCGAGCGCCCGACCTGCATGCACAGCTGCAAACATGGAACTCGTTGGTTCCGGAAAAATTCTGCGCCATCTATGAGGAAAAGGGTAGAAATAGAGTTCTCCTAGTAATATATACATGAGAAAAATCTCCCGAAAATTGGAACGTTTCTTCTTAATCTGAGAAAAAAACAACTTTTATTGCCGGGTTTGACTGATGAGGCTGGGCTTCGCGGACCCCTAAAATGCCTTCGCGAACCCCCAAGGGTCCGCGGACCCTTATTTGAGAACCACAGATACAGGAGAAAAAGGAGTGGTCCCAGCACAGATCCCTGCGGAACACCGGATAGCACTGGCAATGAGTTGCTTTTTTTCGCCCTGAAGATAAACAAATTGCTCTTGGTCCGATAAGTAAGCTTCCAACCAATTCACAATGTGACTGTTCTTCAGACTGCGACTTAGTTTATGTAATAACCCTGGATGCGATACGCGATGAAAGGCTTTCGCAAAGTCTAAGAACGCAACATTGGTAACTAACTGCTAACTGCTAACTAACTGCTAAGATTGTGAAAAACCTCAATCAGTTGCGTAGTTGTAGAACAACCCTGTCTAAAACCATACTGATTTGTACCCAGAATACTATTGCTTTCTATAAAATCTATCAAGTGTTTAGCTATTATATGCTCTAACGTTTTACAGCTTGTGCTGGTGAGTGATATTGGTCGATAGTTGCTCAGAATTGTTTTATCACCTTGTTTGTGAATACGAATTACCTTCCCACATTTCCAGCCCCGTGGAACCATTCCTTTGCTAAGTGAAAGTCTGAAAATTATCACTAAGTAATGGGAACACCATTCGGCATATCGCTGTAGAAACATGTTTGGTATGTCATCGAGTCCCTAATATGTTTTTTTGCATCAATTTTTAATAGCAAGTTAAACAGACCTTGCTGACTTACTTCTATGTTTGGAATAGGAGGTATATACGGCTCCAGAAGAGTGAAAAGCGGGAAGGGAGCCATCGTCTCCAGTAAAAACTGTCAGAACGTATTCATTGAATAATAAAGCAATCAGGTTTTTTGCCGGTTATAACACAACTATTATCAACTATGCTGGCCATAGCTCTTTTGAAGGAGACAAGTGCCGCCAAATTTTTCTGGAGAAGTCTTCATAAAGTTTACAAGGGAATTACTCATAAGAGCTTCTAGCTTTGTGAACTTCAGATTTAAAACTGCTCGAAAGATTCCGCACCTCCGCTCGCCTTTCATTAGTTTCACCGTTCTTAATTTGGCGCCGTTTCCTTCTCAACCTGTGCTTCAAGTGAACAATGTTCTTTTGTTATCCAAGGATTATTTTGTGAACAACGTTTTACTCGAAGTGGGACAAACTTTCATCTAGCCCTAAGAATAATGGTTTTGAATTTCTGCCAAATACCACCTATCGATGACGTGCTTTATAAGGAGTTTTGTCTAAAATTATCGTAGTTGGCATCTAGAACATCTAATATACGAAAGCAGATGACGTACTTTCGTCATCTGCTTTCGAGAAATCTGGGAATGAGACTTTTTGGGGCGTCTGAACATCAAGCCCCTCCAAAGGACATTTTACAAAAACCATCTTATGATCAGAGATTCCCTCAATAATCTCCAGGTCGAGCATGGATTCGGTTGCACCCTGAGTTCAAGTACTCCCTTGAACAATTTGTGCCAAATTTTGCGAATAAGCCAAATCCAACAGTGCCCGGGACGTGGTAACGTCCCCATGGCCTACGCACAAATTAAACCAGTCAATGTTGGGCAGGTTAAAATCCCCGGCCAGAATGAGTCTACTGTTTCTGACGCGAACGTACTCACATAAATAGTCGTTATTACATGTAAAATAATCAACATTTGACAAAGGGGGACGGCACACTGCTCCAATAATAATAGGATGTTTATCAATCATGATTTTGTAAAACAAAGATTTTATGTCTGGAGCGGGCAATTAAAAACTCCTAAGTTCTTTTCTAATGGCAATGGCGATCCCACCGCCTCGAGACGCCCGGTCTTTATGAAAACATACACAAGTCGGGGGCAGAAAAGCAGAATTTTCAACATAGGCACTTAACCAGGTTTCCGTTTTTATAACATCAGGATCGTGCTCTGGAAACACAGCCTCGAGTTCAGATGATGATTGTGAGAGCATCAGGATAAACCTTGGCCCTAAGGAGGTGGTGACTGCCTTAGCTCATCCTCCAGATCCCGACTACCGTGGCACGGCCGTCGAGTGTTAGATTCTGGGTCCCAGTAAAACATATATGAACGTCAACAGCCACTTCGTCATAAATCAACCGAACTTTGAAACCTCGATTATTTTCCTCGCGTGAGGCTTCCCAGAGGTGTTTTATAACGGTTTTAACATTCTGAGAAAAGACTTCACGAACAGAAATGTTAGTGCCTTTTAACCTGTTACAGTTTCGTAGGATTGCCATTTTGTCTTTGTGGTCCTAGAAGCGCACTATAATAGGTCGAGAGCTGCGACGTTTTTTTTGCCAAGACTACGCTCTATACGTTCTATACTTATGGGATTAACATTAGCTTTGTCAAACACATTACTCTTAACTGATTGGAGGGATCCGTTGCTGTTCCATTTTCTGTTTCATTTAAACCGAAGATGAGAAGATTGTTGCGCCTTAAGCGCTTTTCTAGATCATCAATTTTTTGCGTCAACACTTGGACGGATAGTCTCCGCGAATTCTCGTACCAAAGTTTGCAGCTCTGCAGCACTCTTAATTGACGATTCTGAAGTCACCAAGCGTGCATCCAGATTTTTAAAATTTTTGGTGTTTTCATTAACAGTTTCCTGGATAGATCGCTTATCTCGTTTAATGTTCTCATGTGCTCGTTCTGGCCGTCAAGATTCAACGTCACTTTTTTAGAAGAATGGTCCGGCTCAGGGTTTAGCTCAACGCCACCACTTGAAAGCTGAAGTTGTTTTACAATATCTGGGCACTCTAACGTCATAGAAGACGTGGGGGCACGGTACAACAACGAGGCCGAGATAATCACTGCGTACACCGCAATTCTTGTAGCTTACCTGCAAGCAGGCGAAGACAAGTGGGTTAGGCATTGTGTCGCGAAGCGCACCGTGCCCACCACTGGCACAGCGCAGTCCGGGGTGTGTTGCTCTTGTTGATGCTGATTGGCCTGAAATGACGAAGTTGAGAGTCGTGTGCACCGAAGCCGATGTCTCGTAGATGATAACATCTCGTGCTGACGACAACGCATGTCCCACGATGCTTGCGTCAGACGCGGGAAGCTTGAAAGGCGCATAAGCCACGTCATGCACGCAGCCGCCCATCGCTCGAAAGAGCAGTACCTGCAAGCAGGCGAAGACAAGTTGGTTAGGCATGGTGTCGTGTCGCATCGTGTCCTTGGTCCTGAAGCGCAGGCTTCCGCTCTACGCACGCCGAGCGTGTGTAGCACGATTGCTTTGCTTGCAGAATTCCTTTCGCAAAAGCCCATGTCATTGGCCCCACGCCTCGAGAACTCCGCACTCAATGACTCCGTTTCGTATTACCTGCGTAACGAAAGCTCCGTCACTGTACCCATCCCATGTTCCTTGTGGCGCTTTGACCGACATTCTCTGCCTTCATTCTTCTCTCTTTCGGGCCTACAGTTGATGCTTGAAGTGACGGGAGCGATGAGAGAAAAGTGCCATATTTTCAGGACTGTAAGCAGTGTTGGAAAGTACTTTAAGTACATTGTACTTAAAGTACTGCTTCAAGTAAGTTTAGAAAACTTGTACTTCACTTGAAGTACATATTCTCTAGAGTATGTACGTGTACTTTACTTAAAGATTTTTTTTGTACTTTTTGAGGAAAGTTGTAGGGACCCTGCCCGCGGCCGCTCCCTCGGGCCCCGTCTTCCTTGCTCCCCCTCGCCTCCTCGGCTGTTCTTCCTGGCCCCCCTTCCCCGCTCTCCCGGATCCCCGACGAGTGAGCGTTATCACCTGGTGCGTCACCCCCGTTCGAGGATCGCACGGGTGGCACGTGGACAGGTCGTGGGGGTGCACGTGATCGACCAGGGGACAAAGAGGACTCTCTCTCGGCGGCCCTCTCGAGCGGCGGACACCAAGTAGCGTGCAGCGGTGACAGGAAACGAGGACGCTGGCGCGGGATTCGGCGGGCAGACGGACGATGCTGCGGGAAAGTGCGGGCAAGACGTTGAGTTGTGGACTCGACTAACGGACCGAACGGCGACCCTGGACGACGACGTTTTCATGACGCGGTGTGAACGACTACCGCTAGGACTTGGAGCAGCTGCAGTAGCAGCGGACTTCCCCCCGGCCTCGCTGATGACCGTTCCCCGATCCCGAAGCCCCCCCCCCAGGCAATAAGTGAGTGAATAAACCCTTTTGCCGAGAGCGAAGTATTGCTGTGTCACGTTCATCCGGGGACAGGGTCTGAAGGACTCGGAGTTAGAAGCCCGCAAAGTACAACTCCCGATTTCAAGATACAGTGCTCAACGAAACGAAAAAGACCAGCGGAGCGGTTGGTAACTGCGCATGCTCAGCTTTAAGGGCGTATAAGTTGTTCTAGAGCATACAGCTAGCATATACAGCTACTCTAGCGTAGAGGAATTATATGGCTCCGCCTTTTAATTAGGCTAGGCATCGCCAGAGTAACTATATTAGCGAGGCCACGGTCTCTGTCCTTGGTTTTCCCAGTGGGGTCGAGTCCAACCTAACGAAAAAATGGTGTATCGTCGTGTGAAAAAGCGCAACCTCTTTGGATACGTCATCCAGTCATTTCTCTGAGTTAAGTCATGCTGGCTATGAGACTAATACAAATAAGTGTCTTATATGTTGATTGTGTCAAATAGTTCGTCAGCCACCAGCATTAGTAAAACAACACTCTAAAAAAAGTTAGTGCGTCTACTTTCACGCACACTTGGAGAGCCAATCACCGTAACTTACGGAGGCAGCTCAGCGAATGACAATGCCGAAACATGTTTAGACCAAAAACGCAGCCTGAGTTGTGACATTAAGCAATGCAAGCGTGACGTTTTGCATTGCTTAAAATCACAACTCAGACTGCGTTTTTTGGTCTAAACATATGTTTCGGCATTGCCATTCGCTGAACTGCCTCCGTAAGTTGCGGTGATTGGCTCTCCGAGTGTTGTGCGGGAAAGCAGACTCACGGGCTTTTTTTAGAGTGAACTACTACTCTGGTCATTTGACTTCATGGAATATTTGCCGCCATTTCCGAAAATAACTGATGCACCCCCGGTTATCCCTAAAGGAGTGCCTATCACTTAAAGAAAATGTATTGGCCTCGAGATCGACCTAGAAGTGGCGCTACTGTCACGCTATCATCATCATCAAAGTGGGCATAGAAGCATTGTCGCCCCATAGGCTCTCCACGTTCGCACACGAGATGGTGTAGCTTCTCCCCGGAGGTTACTTGTGCCGTATCCCCATGCCAGGTGTCGGGCGTTGAAGTCCCCTCCAATGAGGATGATGTCTTTGGGAAAATATTGGCGTAGGTGGTACATCCAGCCCCAGTCTGGACGCGCTCCACGAGGTTGCTGTGGGTGGTAGTATGCCGAGACGAGCACGTACTTGCGCATGCGAAGTTGGGTTCGGACTGCCACGATCTCCTGTCCGGCTGTACACCAGGGGCCCTAATCTGGACACTTGGCGGAAAAGTCAGCGAGAACTCTGGCGGCTATGATTGGCCAGCGCCAAGGTCAAGTGCGGCGTCGGCCAATCACAGACGCCAGATTTCTCACCGGCTTTCTCGCCAAATGTCCAGATTAGGGCCCCAGGTGGTTGTGTCGATTTCAGGTTGTGGAAGAGAGCGATCTATGTAGATGGCCGCTTGTCCGTTGCAAGCAGGGACGGAGTTGGTGGCGCGGGTAGGCTTGTGGGGTATGGACGGGTTCACGTAGTGTTCGTAGCCTGGTAGGCCCACAGAGGTGCCGTTAACCTCTTGAAGAAGCATGGCTATGGGTCTACCTTGTGTCTGAAAACGATGGGTGAGTTCACTCTTTTTGTTGGAAAGCGTGCGACAGTTCCACTGTAGGATCCATGGCGCGCTCACCGAGGCCTCCGGAAATATTGCGATGCTGTTCGTGTGGTTCATCATTCTGTATCCAGGGTGGGGGCGTGGAGTCCTGAGATGGTGGTGATGATCATTGATTTGACCCAGGGTCACGTGGTCAGGCATACTTGGGCCCTCAAAAAAGACAAAGATTGACGTGCCTTTTCCCTTACGGGCGATGTCCAGAATGGTCCCTTTTGCCTCCACCATGGTCCGAATCACCCCCGCAGAATATATCCGCAGGCGGACAAATCCCTTAGCTTAGAACAATCACACGTCTGGCGCCAACTCCAGACGGGAGTTTTCCCCAACCCGGCCACCGTGACCCATATCCACCCAAGCCTTTATCCAACTTCGGCGTGCCCCTTATGTTGCGCCCATGCCAACCTGGCCCACATCATCTGGGCATGCCCTCAGGATCCCTTCCCCGAAATCCCTTCTGAGGAGAGGTCCTATTGAAAAACCCAGCTTAAGCTGGTCCCAGCATCAAGCTGGGTTATTGCCCCAGCATGCCCAGCTTGGCATGCTGGTCATTTTGGTTGATCTGGTCATGTTGGTTGATCTGGTCATACTGGTCATGGTGATTGATCTGGTCCCAGCTTCAAATTGGGTTATTGCCCCAGCATGCCCAGTTTGGCATGCTGGTCATGGTGGTTGATCTGGTCCCAGCTTCAAGCTGGGTTATTGCCCCAGCATGCCCAGTTTGGCATGCTGGTCAATGTGGTTAAACTGGTCATGGTGGTGGACTTCCGAACCAGTTTAAATAAGGATAAACAAGCCGCTCTTCAGAAAAGCCAACTCGGCATTCAATTTATTATTTTCGTACTTTCGGCCGCCTCACATGAGCTCAGATGCTACATATCCTTGGCGCTGACACAGTAATAACCGACGCACAGACAGTGGTTCTCGGTGCAAAGCAAACAATGTTAATAAAACAAGATTGCTTATCTTTCAACACGAAAAATACTAGACACACGCCAAAAACAGGCAATAGCAAAAGCAAATACCACACGGATGAGAGAAGCGAACCTGGGTCCCGCCAGTGATGGGGGTGAAGCGGTTTCTTGCGTGGTCGGCAGAGGCGAGGAAATCCGTGTAGCTTGGATGGCATTGGCGATGCTCCTCGGCACCACCGTCATTCACGAGCACACACACTTTCGAAAACACGAGGCGACGCCTCAGTGGGACGTCCGACATCTTCCCGCACTGAACGAACTGCCGCTCGCTGTCTCCTCAAAACCCACTTCGCTTGCACCGTCGTTCAAGTAGTCTCCAAACAACGCGCACACAGCCGTCCCTTCGAAATTCAGCCGAAGATAGCCAAACGCGTCTCAAATTCTTCGTTCCTACCGCTCTCTCTCTCTCTCTCTTTTCTCGGACACAAAGGTAGCTTGCAGCGCGCCTGACGCACCCGGTCGTCTACCGAAAACGAGAGGACAAAGAACAGGACGTGGCCTCGTTCCAGCCTAAGCCGACCTTGGCGCGCGCGCTCCCAACAGTCTCAGTTCGGCTATCTCTAGCGACCTTGGCGTGGGCGCTCCCAGCAAGACCAGCTTGATCACCACGATTATTAGTTCGACCAGATTCACCAGCTTGTTTCCCAGCATGACCAGCTTGTCTCCCAGCTTGACCACATTGGCTCAATGGAAAACCAGTTTGACCAGATTCACCAGCTTGTTTCCCACCATGACCACCATGTCTCCCAGCTTGACCACATTGGCTCCATGGAAAAGCAGTTTGACCAGTTAGGACCAGACTGGCTCCCAGCTACACCAGATTGAATCTAAAACCAGATTCAAGTTAGACCATGGTGGTTTTCACTTAAACCAGACTGACCAACTTAAATTCTAGCTTGCCCAGCTTAAACCATCTTGATTTCCAGTTAAACCAGTTTGACTACCACATTGACCAGATTGACCAGCTTGGCCAGTTTGATTTTCATGCTGGTTTTTCCAATAGGGGGGAGGCCTCGCTTCGCAGCCCCGACCCGGACCTACAGGCCCGCCTGGTCAAAAGGGCGGAAGAGGTCGCCGGGAAGCCTCAGCCGACCGCCACCACGGGACCACCAACCTAAATAAAGGAGAAGACGTCCAGGAGGGGATGGGCCTTCGGCCCCTCGCCCACCACCACCACCATGACCTCTACTCTCCTTGACCCATTTCCTCAGTCAATAAAGTTTTCTCTCTCTCTCTCTCTCTCGAAGTTGGTTCCTGCACGTAGGCAATTTCTGGCTGTCTCCTTCGATACGCGTCCAGAACATCGAAACAGGTGTTTACAAGCCCAAAAGAAAAATCGTGGGCGTTTACTCTTTTTGCAAAGCACGCATTTTGCCGCACTGTATCGGTGGGAAAACAATTTAAGCGGAAAATGGTGCTGTATCGTTTGGTGCTTCAGTGAAGATGGAGTCGTCTTACCAGCATGCAGCCTAAGGTAAAATAACCACTCGTGTGGATGCGTCGTCTGCCCTAGGCAGACGTTGGGAAGCATGGATCACCACGACGGATGCCTGTCTCCGGGTGAACTGCACTATTTATGTTAAAATATTTTTTTTCTTTTAAAATAGTTCTATCGATTCACCAGCGTGGGAATTCAACAAAATATTTAATTGCTACCCGGATAACATAATACGGGTACTGTGGGCTGTGAAATCGCAAGTTTTATGCATTTATGTTTTTGTAACTTTTAGCTTTTTCAGTAATATAAATATTTAGCATGAAGAGAAGCTAGTGCTGTATTGGAAATTACCGTGCGATTGAGTTCCGCAGCAGCCTCTGTTTCCCTTTACTGTGCCATGGTGTGGGTACGTTTTTCGGAGTCGGATACTTTTACTATGTTGCGATGAGGAGAGAGTGCCTCTTCTAGTTACGATCCGCGGAAACTGGTCGTTGGCAGGACAACTGAAGCAAGTGAAACAAACTATTCTAACATATCTGCCGCGATTGGAACAAACGGGTGTAACTGAGCAAGGCAGTAGCGTGCGTGTTATTAGATGCTTTTCTCAGTAGTGTGGGTTCACCCGCTTCAATTTTCTCGGTGAAGGTCGCAGATGACAGGGGTGGAACGGCTGCGCCATTTGCGCCAGACGCATTTGTCTGCGCCATCCTGCGCCATTTTTCGGAAACTGCGCCACAGCTAATACCTTGCGCCATTGTGCTGTAAATCGCACAACGTGTGCAAAAAAAAAAATATATATTTTGTCTTGGTTTTGGTTTTTTATCGACTCGATTGGCAACAATGAGCGCGTTTAGCTAGGTCGGCCTTGCAATTTTTTGTTCCGTTTATTTTCTCTGTGTATCCAGAGTCGGAAGCGCGCGAAAAACTCGGGAGTCGGATTCCAAGCGCTGCATCACCTGCGACTGGAAGCGGTTCAGCAACCCAGGCAGCACAGATACGTTGGAAAGACGTCGAAAGAAAGTCGATGACGTCAGGAACCACATGTCGAAAGAACGTCGAAGGTCGGAACGTCAGGTCTGTTCGACGTAATATGGAAAGGCTAATGTCTGGAAAAAAGCGCGGATTTTGCGTCGACATAACGTCCCACTTAACGACCTTGGAACGTCGAGTGCACGTCTGAACTGGACGGGAAGTTAATTGATAACGTTATAGCAACATTGAAACAATGTCCCATTTATCAACCATAAAACGTCGAGTATACGTCTAAACTGAGCGGGATGTCAATTGAGTATGTTATATTAACGATATCATAACGTCCCATTTAACGACATAAAATGTCGAACATACGTCTGTAATGACGTTATGTCAACATTGAAATAATGTCCCATTTAACGACCATAAAACACCGAGCATACGTCGAGACAGAACGGGATGTCAGTTGATAACGGTCTCGATTTGGGTCACCGTGGAACAATGGGGTCAACTGGATCTGGCTTCGTTGCTCGAAGGCATACATGTACGTAACGCGTTACAAGTAACGAGTTACTTGTACCTAGTTACTATTTTCGGTAACGAGTAACGTATTTAGTTACTTTTTTAAAAAAGGAACGAGTAACGGTATTTAGTTACTTTGAAAGCCAAGTAACGAGTAACGGTATCTCGTTACTTTTGAGGAGTAACGTGTACAACACCGCTTAAACGGCCTTGTTTTTATTCTAGCCTGAGTATGCGTCTATTGCGACAAAGGCAGATGGGCAACCCGAAAAACAACTAACCAGAATGACAGTACAGCAACGTATATCGCTGAACACGTCAGTCGAACGGTTCGACTGACGTGTCGAGCGATAAACGTTGCTGTACTGAACTCTACAGCTGGGAATGTCCTTCACCCAGCGAGCAGAATCAGGTTCGTTGGTTGAACCTTCTAGAAACGGGTACGGACCGAATGTAAACCCGGAGGTTCCAAACACGGGGAGGCACATAACCCATTACCCGCTGTCCTCAATGAAGGCGCAGTTCTCGAAGATTCACCAGCTCTTCCTGAAGCACAACACTGCCGTTCCTCCGAGCGCGTCGGTAGAAGGACTCTTCATCGTCGCCGGAGATGTATTTTCAAGGAAGCGGGGAAACATAACTGATGAAAACTTCTACAGGCAGCTGCTGCTGAAGGGCAATGACTACTAAAAAGAAAACAACAAACCATGAAACAAAAACAGTTGTGTATTTGGTCATCAAAGTAACGTGGAAAGTAACTCGTTACTTTTGAGGTAACTCACGCGTTCCTTTTGAGAATCGGTAACGAGTAACGTATTTAGTTACTTTTCGAGCGAGTAACGAGTAACGGTATTTAGTTACTTTTTTTGGGTAACGTGTACATGTCTGCTCGAAGGTATGTTCGCGAAAGCAAGTATATTCGGACGGAATAGACCATTTGCTTAATCCCCGAAGCGCCCCGGCCCGCACTCCAGGAATCATGGGAACGGTGTTCGTTCAGCTCCCTAGTGATCGGTAATTTCGGCCACTTCCATGGATACACAGCCTTAAGTGTAATTCGGAGTCACCCTAAACAAGCGTCCTGTAGTACCCAAGGACCTGCCATATCACTTTTAAGATTTCTCGGCAATGACAGTGTTTTCAATACTGTGCATGCTGTCCACCCTTCAACCTGGCTTTGCTGCAGAAATCTCTTACATTATTATCGTTCCCTCACAGCTTCAAAGACGCTGATATTAGGGAGTTTTAGAATAGCACACGCTAAAGCTTTGCGTGCGCAAAGAATAGCGTCGTCGCCACTGCGCATGCTCCGAACGCAAACCAGGTTTTGCGCTTTGCGTGCGCAATTTTAGCGTGCGCTATTTCTCGGAAATAGCGTGCGTACGCAAAGGGTCTTTGCGCTCCTCTAAGGAGGATTCGTGATGACAAGTTAGCTAAAGCCAAGACGAGCACAGTTTAAAAACAAATGGCGGCCCGCAGGCCCATGGAAGCGGTACGCTTTGGCGGCGTCGTGAGCGCGACGTCGGCGGCATCCTCGCGACTGCGATTTTCAATAGACCTTTTTCGCATAACCTCAAACCAGCCAGTAACTGACGTACCCTCGACCTGGTGAATTTTTGGATTGCCCGCTGACACAGGGTATGCAACCGCCAAGGGTATGGGCGAAAAGGCTTAAAAACGGACGTCGTGCATGAGTTAGTTCCGAGTGCTCCTTTTTACCGTGCTGCAATTTCCGAAAATCTACGGTTGTCTCGGTACCACGGCGTGGTCGTCGGATGGATAAATAATTTTAAAACTCATAGGAACAATAGCAGAAAGTGTGCCATGAGCACAAGAACCTGGGGTGCTATGTTGCGCTTTTTGGACTCCCAGGAGACTTGGAAGAGGGAAGTGACGTCAACGACTAGAGAAACGCAGATTGGATGTTGACAGAAGAAAACAAAATAAACATCCAATCTGCATTTGCTGCGTTGTTGACGTCACTTCCCTCTCCCTAGTCTCCTGGGAGTCCAAAAAGCGCAACATTCGCAACTTTCAGCGATGGTGGTACCGCGGTGTGAGAATCGCGCTCCCTAGCTCCTGGATGATCGGCTTCCCAATAAAGGTGCTTGCCTACACGTTCCTGGCGTGAGAAAATAAAGTACGGCTCTAATACTGCTCGTATAACGCAAAACTTTAATTATTTACGCGTCGCAGACCCCGCCTCGTACTGCTGTTCTACGACGATCATCCAGATGACAGCCATTTTGATAGGCACCAGTGCGCCCCCTATAGGTCGTGAAAGTTGCGAATAGCCCCCCTGCAGCGCGAATGTGGCTGCAGTGTTAATGAGCTTCGAATTTTCCCCAAGAATTCTTATTTATGAAGTCAGTCGATTGCGAGCTTGAATCGCGAGAGATTCGTATCAGAGTCAACGTCACGTTTAAGCTCACGACCACTTCGTCTATGACAAGATGACAGATTTAATTCCCGGTGCAGGTGGTCCAATTAGGTTATCACTGCAAGCCCCATGGTGTGTGAAAGGTATAAAAAAGTCTAGATGCCACCACTCAAGATGGAGCTATCAAAAGCCGAGAGCTTACCTGCATAGACTACATTAAACTGCTCATAAATACTTCGCTGTGGAAATTCAATGAAAACACCCCACTGTCTTCGTCGTCGTTCTCTCGAGGAGGCAAGGTGATGGATGGCCTGTGAGTAGCGAGCTGGATTCAACCGGACAAGCTCCAGCCAAGTTATTGCAGCCCACCATAGTCAAGTCTAGCCAAGTTCCCCCCATACCCACACCGTTGCCTACCCAGACAGCTGTGCTGCCAGAACTAGCCGGTATTTATTTTTCTAAGCCGCTAGACGGCGTCGTCGGCGCCGCAATTCTCAAGATGGCAGCGCCGTAAAAGAAAAGGTCTATACGGAGAGACACTGCACTCGGTTTGGAAAACCCAGTAGGGTGGGCAACGATCACCGGCAACTTGATGCTTGCGACGAGCGAACATTTATCGGCGAAGGTCAGTACACTCTTGCCGAGGCGTCGCACTCTCACGTTTAAACAAATGTAAAATTGTAACTCCGGACCAAAAACCTTGTTTTTTCTGAAGTTGCAGCATTTCGTGTGTGAAATAAAAATCGTGACTGTATCTTGGTGGCGTTGCAAGCGCGAGATGCTTGGGCTTTTGCGTCGCGGCGGAGAGACGCTATTCTAAAACTCTCTTGCGTAGCGTGCGCTAAAGCAAGCGCTAAATTTAGCGCTAGCGTGCGCTAAAATTGCGTACGTTATTCTAAAACTTCCTATTAACTTAGAAACGCTAAAACTGCTATAAACAGCCCCGTTGACTTCGAGCTAAATCCGGGTTTTGCTGTTGTGAATTTTCGACTCTCTAAGCCATTCCTGCTAAAAGAACAATAACGAGAATGATATTATTGTAAGAGATTTCTGCAGCTCAGCCAGGTTGAAAGGTGGATTGCATGCACAGTATCAAAAATGCTGACATTGATGAGAAATTTGAAAAGTGATATGACAGCACCTTGGGCTCTAAAAAACGCTTGTTCAGTGGTGATCAAGATTCTGCTCAGACGCTGTTGTAACGTCTCGCGCTCAACGTTCAAACAACTTCCCGGAGAAAACATAGAAGTGACGTCTATTAAGGCCAATGACGTCAAGGTGTTTGTGAGACATTGTTGGGGCGTCTCGCGGTCAACGTTCGAAGAACCTCCCGAAAAAAACGTAGAAATGACGTCGAATAATTCCGATGACGTCAAGGTGTTGCTCAGGATATTGTTGGGACGTCTTGTGCTCCACGTTCAAAGAACTTCCCGGAGAAAACGTAGAACTGACGTCTATTATTGCCAATGACGTCAAGGTGTTGCTCAGACATTGTTGGGACGTCTCGCGCCCAACGTTCGAAAAACTTCCCGGAGAAAACGTAGAAATGACGTCGAATAATGTCGATGACGTCAAGGTGTTGCTCAGGACATTGTTGGGACGTCTCGTGCTCCACGTTCAAAGAACTTTCCGGAGAAAACGTAGAACTGACGTCTATTATTGCCAATCACGTCAAGGTGTTGCTCAGACATTGTTGGGACGTCTCGCGCTCAACGTTCGAAGAACCTCCCGAAAAAACGTAGAACTGACGTTTCATGATGTCGATGACGTCAAGGTGTTTCTCAGGACATTGTTGGTACGTCTCGTGCTCGACGTTCAAATAACTTCCCAGAGAAAACGTAGAACTGACGTCGATTAATGTCGAAGAGGTTAAGGTGTTGCTCAGGACATTGTTGTGACGTCTCCTGCTCGACGTTCAAAGAACTTCTCATAGAAGACGTTGAACAGACGTCGATTACTGTTGTAGACGTCGAGGTGAAGCTTATGACGTTGTCACTACGTCGCGTGTTTGACGTAGTCGGAACCCCTCATGTGGACGTACCAGTGCCGTCGATAAAAAGTTTTTTAAGAACTTCGACGTCGCCCAACGTCTAGGACCTTATTTCGGCGTCATCTCGACGTCTTGTGCTGCGTGGGAAGTCGGCCGACGTGAGGTCGAGTTGTTAAGCGTCAGATTGCCTGAAACTCTGCGGCCTGGGTCCCGGACGTCAACCAGTTAAAAACACATTAGCAAAAGATTCCTTTTAGTGCTTCATCGTTACAAGTTGGAACCGCATTCCCGGAAGATAAATCGCGATTTGATTGAACTGAAACGCGGTCCGATCCGAAACCTTGCCGGCCAGCAGCTCTCACCCGAGCGGTAGATCTGCTCGGCGTACTTTAATCTTGCTGCGGTTCATCGCTTCGAATACGACAACTCCGTTAATCGTAGACTGCTGCTTCGATATTGAGTTGTACAATAGGATAAACTCAAAATTTGTTGCCCTGTTACTCCGCGCAACTGCACGTACGTTGCTTACGCACGTCACGTGGTTGGCACATATAATTACTATGCCGAGCACGTTGGGGTTGTGCTATAAGCAGTGCTGGTTTGCATTTTGAGCAGCTGAAAGCCACTCAGAAAATATCAAGGACACTATGTTTAGAAACATATGGTACTTGCTTTTTGGTTCTCACTAAGGCCAAGTTTTCGCATCTGTTACACTGTTACCTAGGGATGTGCGAATATTGAAATTTTCGAATACGAATCGAATACGAATAAGACAAAAAACGGGCTTCGAATATCGAATCGAATATCGAATATGTGTCTTGTAATAAAAAAAAATACAAAACAAGAGGTAACAGCAGGTTTTATTTCCTTTTTAAAATAAATCAATGCAGCTGCATTTTACTGGGCTGTAGCAGGCTAAAGATGCTTCTAGTAATGCACTCATTACAATTATTGTGTAGGAAAATTAACTGTTCAACGTGTTCAGAAAGTAAGCGCTCCCTACGCGCCGTGACAACATTTCCGCCAGTGAAATGTTCAAATTTTGTTCGGAAATGAGTCAAGCATGACGGATAATAACCGTAAATGATAATCGCACGTTTGTATTTTTAACGATTGGCTATATTTTTTGTTCCAAACGGTGCACTCGAGCAAGCGCTCGAAGAGAAGCGAGAGGAGAGCCAGATGCGTCATGGGATGTCAGGCGCAAACAAAAACAGAAAGAAAAGATTTCCCGCGCTCGTGGAGTAGCAAGGCAGGCGTGCTTATGAGCTTTGCCCTTGGTGGCGTTGTCAGCGTTGTGGTGGTGTCAATAGCGTCAGCGCGTTACAACCGAGCCGTTCGAAGTGCCCGTGGGGTGACGAGCGTGTGGCTGGCCCAAGGAGCACGTAGCTTCCACAACACTGTCAGCTTAGGGCTCAACGGCGTGGGGAAAGCAACTTTTGTTCGAGTTTTGAGGGACGGGCTAATCTTCTAGGGGGAGAATGGCTGTTTCCGGTTGCACGAACGAGGGTCCGACAAAGAGGGGAGTCCTTCCTTTCCGTCTTCTTGGACCGTTTGGTACAATGCGCGATTTGTGAGTTGAGCTAGGAGGAAAGCTAAAAAAGGAAAATGTTGAAATTCCAAAAAGGCGGCGCTGCTCCGAAGGAATCTGTTACGTCACGACTACGTAGCAGATTCCACAACGTTGCTAGACTACCTCCCAAATAGGCTCCCCATGCATCCACCAGGTGCACATTGAAAGATCGTTTATTTAGCTTTAAAATTAGTTTTATTGTGCTTTTCAACGGAAGACTGGTGTTTTTGAGGTTAGGGTGCAACATGCAACACATTCAAGCTAAAAAATGAGCGCTGAAATTTCGTTTCCCTACCCCTTTAATCCGGAAACCTGCAAAATTGCACTAAAGTTTGAAGAAGTTTGACTTATGGACAGTGTTACCCGGCTGCTACAGAAATATTTCGAATTTTGGGAAACAAATAATTTAGAAAGTAGTTTATTTTATATTATATAAAATGGTTACCAATGCTTACACCATAAAAAAGCGGAAATTTGCGCTTTTAACGCTTTCATTATGTATTAATGTGAAAAAGTGATGCCAATAAACCCAACAAATTTGCACTTTTCCTCCACCAAGTGAGTCAACTAGTTTTGTGTTTGTTTTTTTTAATTTTCGCGCATGCGCACAAAAGTAGAACTTCAGTCGAACCTTTGTCGAACATCACGTTTTAAGTTCGAAAAAGTCAAACTTAGTCTAACTAGAACTTGGCCAGGTTCGCGACATCCCTAGTTTTGACTAGGGGTGTCGCGAACCGGCCGAGGTTCGAGTTCGACCAGGTTCGACTTTTTCGAACTTTTAGTGGAAAATTCGGCGAACCTTGTATCAAGGTTCGACTTGTGTGCGCATGCGCGACAGGCTAGCCAGTTGGCTTCGGATTGGATGGTGATGGCTAAGGGATGAATTAAGGGCAGCGCTGATTGGGTATTTCAGTTAATACAGTACAAAAAAATCAAGTTATTAACTTGTTAAGTGATTAGAATTAGTTTCTTTTAATTTGCAACTGTTCATAAAATAAATTAACCCTTTGCATCAAAAAAAATTATCCAAACCTAGACATGCTTGTATCAAGGTCTGGCCACACTGTCCACAAAGTCGAACCGGTCGAATCTGGTGAAAAGTTCGAAGGTTCGTCGAACCGGTTCGACCCCGTCGAACCCCGAAAGTTCGACCTGAAAATCCGGTGTGACAAAAGTTCGCGACACCCCTAGTTTTGACTTCGCGGGAGTGGCAGGAGTTGTTGTCGATGGCGATGCAATGTTCTCTTCGCACCTAGCTTTTTTCTTTTTAACTTTCAAACATTTACTTTAGATATAAATAAATAAATAAATAACACTCGAGATCTATCTTATATTTATATTTCACTCTCGAGGTTTATTTTGTTGTATAAATTTATAGAACGCGCAATTACATCACATATTGCTATAAAAGCGCCACACAACAAAGGCTTGGTGAGAAAGAAACCGAAACTGATCCTGTCTTGCTGCCATCGGACAGATAGAAACGAAGCAGACCGATAACGCACGCATCATACGCCTTTCTCAGTGAATAAACATATTCATTGGGGAATACGTGGCAAGCAGATTATTCGTTACTTGCTCGAATATTCGTAGTTTGTGCGAATATTCGCCGTTTTTCCCGAATTTTCGGCTTTAGTCGAATATTTGGGAAGTTCCGAATATGCAATTTTCGAATCGAATACGTTTCGAATAAAGAAAATATTCGATTCGTATTCGAAATTTCGAATATTCGCATACCCCTACTGTTATCCCATCTATACCTAGGTTCCGAACCACTCATGTTCATCTGTGCTGCTAAGCACAATTGAAATTGCTCCCGTGCTTGTTTACGACACAAGCTGAAGTGCAATGAAATCTGATCTGGGCTGCTTCCAGCCTGCTCCAAAATGTAGTTTTAGCTGCTCCCAACCTGCTCCAAAACAGCTGTTTCAGCTGCTCCCGTGGCTGCTCCCAAGAACATTTCATGAGTTCCACCCCTGCTGTCAAAAGGCTAATATTATAAATTCCTGACTAAATAGTCTTATATTCAAACATAGTAGACTCTGCAGCCCAAGCAAACGACCTGCACCACGACACCGACGGCATCGGCCGCGGCGGCGATCTTTTACTGACGAGCGCTAGCGACTCTTACGAAACTTTGCGATCACCCTCCGCCCTCACCTAATGCATATCGGGACTGGGCAGTTCACCGATTAACCTTGAGATTATTCAAATATTGCTTTAATTGTGTTTTATTTTTGTTTAATTGGAATTTTGTGCTGGAGGAAGTTATGAAAAAGTAAAAAATGCCTACTTTATATTTCTGACTTTTTTATTTCTTTTATGACACAGGCTTGCACGGTAAACCACTTCAGCATGCTTGTGATTGTCATCAAGGGTGATTATACTGTTTAAATAATAACTTAAAAATTACTTCACTTTAAAAGGCTCCCCGTGTTTATATTTCTGTCGGCGTCACAACGTGAAGTTTAAAATGGGAGTGCAATATGCCATTTATGACATACTAAAATAGTAAAAAAAGTGTAGTTTTAACATCTTCTATGCAATATGACCGGTAAAAAATTAACTAACGGATTTATCAATTGATTAGTCTATTGAAGGGTAGCGATCAGTCGGATTATTTTTTTTAATCAAATCACAGCTCCAATCCACATTCAATGTTTTATGAAAGCTATGGTTTGCGCAAGATAACAAAAATATACGGGACCAGCGGTTGTATACAAACCACAACACTAAGATTATAAAAGCATGAATTACCGCGCATGTGAAACGATACGCCATAACTAGAGTTCTGCGTTTTCGTTTTTTTTTTTTCTCTCTCTCTCGGAATGGGGTTTATTTTGTTTTCGGGGTTTAATTTTCTCCTACAGATTCAATGTTTTTTTTTGTGTAAATTGGTTAAGTCATAACCAATTTACACAAAAAACACAGAATCTGCACGAAAACATTAAACTAAAAAAACACACCCCAATTTTGAGAAAAAAAAATAAACACCGAAAACACGGAACCCTAACCATAACCTCTAGTAGGAAGAAATGACAGCAAAAACAACAAGCGTTTAATGAGGAGGGTTCAGATCAGCCGGAAACGGACTTGCGTCGTCAAGATCCATGCTTCTGAACGTGCGCCAGTAGCAGACGACGCACGGCGGTATCCCCGCTTTCGCATGTTTCCAAATTCGGCCGCACGGTGGCGACACGGTTCAATCTTGAGGAGAATTGGGAAATGAAAGGGAATAATTAAAGATTGTGTTAAAAAGTACTAGTACTTTATTTTGAAAGTACATTGTATTTTTAGTATTTTACTTCAAGTACATTGCGACCGGCGTACTTACTACTTGATGTTTACACAACCTCAAATTTACTTTGTACTTTACTCCAATTAATTTCAGATGTAATTTACCAAATACTGACTATAGGCTTCGAAGCAAATTTTGGCTAAAGAGAGAAGGTTTTCGGTGCAGTTCGTAAGCAATTATCATACAAAGGACACCTAAAAATTTCTGCTTTATTAGCGAAAAAAACAACAACAACAAAAGAACTTGTGTCATATAGAAACTATTGTTAACGTAATACGTCATTAACATAATCTGTCACGTCTCATAATGAACGCTTTCGAAAAAAATAAATCCTTGTTTAGCCTACATGTACGTAACATACGGTAACTTGGATTGACAAAAGAAAAGACTGTAGGAAGTAAAAGTGGCCAATTGCAGAAGTTTACAATTCGGGACTGATAGCATTAAAAGCCACACTCGCCAGCGATGAACTTAGTTTCTGTGGAGGTGGTTTAGACACAGAGACAAGGATGGTTTCTACGTAACCAGAGGTGCGCAGACTTTTCAGGCCTGCGACCCCTAAAATACCCGAACGCCGTCCGGCGACGTCCCCCTCCCCCAGCCAGAAACGAGGAGACTCCCTTAATTCGAGAAAATCGGGAAGGGTTTTTCTGCCCGTCAGAAAACAATTCTGTAGGTGGGTTTTTAACAATGACTCGGCTTTCTAAGGTCCCCGCGACCCCCATTCTGTGAGCTCACAAGCCGAGTATTGCTGTTTGTGCTATCCAAAGGCGGTTAGACTCGCAAACTGCTCAAGACCGAGAAAGGCAACGGTACCGAAGAAATTGAGGAACACTTGTGGAATAGCGACCTTAAATGAGTTTCTTAAAAAAAAAAAAAAAAAAAAAAAAACTTTAACTGGATTTCCGGCATCTAGATGTGTTAAGTCTTATGTGAACTTTCCAAATAGGTTTCTGAAATAAATAGGTGTGCTGCAATTTCGAGTGCCACATTTCGTTATTACATCGACAGGTCTGAGAAAAACAATATATATTTTTTTGCGCTAAGGAGGCAAAACCAGCAAGCACTATGTAAAGACTGGGATAAAAATATTGAGAAAAAATGAAAGACGTTTACAACTTCCTGTAACGCCGATTTAGAGCACAGCTCTTTAGGAGGAGGGGGGGGGGAGGGTACTGAGGGGAGGGTATGCCCCTCCTCCTCATCCGTACCTTCTCCTCCTCCACTCCTCCTTTCACGCGCGAAACGCACGTCGTCACGCGACGTTTCGGGGCGGTGCCGAAACGTCCGCGCGGTGCATTATGGGAAACGTCCCTTAATGCACCGCGGCGACGTTTCGGCATGGTGACGTTTCGGCACCGTGCCGAAACGTGCTCGCGGTGCATTATGGGACGTTTCTCATAATGCACCGCGCGGTTACGCCGATGGCGACGGCGACGCCGCTCAAGCCGGAAACGGGCGCCTAAGAGCTGCTCTCTAAAAATAACTTAGAAAGACGGAGTATTCACTGGGCGCCATATTTGTGGGTGCTGTCTAGAGCGCATGCTCAGAAGGAGCCCACGTTAATAGGTTGCTAAGGCCGGCAATCTTGATGGTGCGGAATGCACGTTGCAAAAAGAACCGTGGAAGCTCGCCATCAGCACGCGCTCAGCAGTCGCGCCCACAGCTATGGCCGCCAGTGAATACTTCCTATTGACACGGGGGAATCCACCTTTTAAAGGAGCGGTGCAACGATATTCAATTGGAATGTTTTTCACTTTACACGAGCTTACTGGCACTAGTGGGACTCGAGGATACTAACACGCAACGCCTCTGGCCAAAAAACTTCTTTGATGCAGTGTAATTTCAAGGACAAAAGCGATGATTTTCATTCAATCTCTCCTTTGCAAAATTTGATGACGTAACGTGGGGTTCGCAGTACACCCCAATGACGATATTTGAATGCGGTTCATAGATTGGACCCGAGCATTGCGTGGGCACTCGATTTGGGCTCGTGATAATTACTAGCTCGAGAAGCATTCGGGTAGTGGCCCGTGTCCAATCGCTGCAACGACGACAATAGCCGAGCCATAACGATGTCTGGAACTCAGCGCGTGTCCTGTGCTTTGCCAACCCCAGCGCGTGGCTGTGTTCAACATTGGCGGCATATAATCGGCTTCAGATCACGTGGCCGCTTGTTCTGGCTGCGAGTTGAGGGGGTGAACGCTGCTCGTTTTTGTTTAATTTTTTTCTGGGGCGTGTGGCCGGTGCCATCTTGAGTGTTCGTGCGTATGGCGCGTGCTTTCCTCGCTTTCCGAAGCGACGAACACGCACGTGCTGGGCTGTGAAGATCGCACGCTGGACTGTGATTTTGTAAACATTGGAAAGGTCTATTGCGTGTGGTGAAAAACGAACTCCTGGACTATTTTGGTTTCTCGAGTGTGCCGGTGAAGTGTCACCCGAATTTCGGTTTTACGTGAGGCTCGCGCTTCGCGGCTTGTGCCTCGCCCCTCGCCCCATGGGCTTGTGTCGCGTCCGCGGATCGCACATCACGTGAGACATACGTCATCCCTTTTTGATGCCTCGCGGCGCCGTCCTCCTCCGTGGCGGAGGCGCCGAGGCTTCGTTCTGTCTAGAGTTCCTGTATAGACCATTTCATCCTCTCTCGTATGGGCGCTGCCATCTTGGAATCACGTGACGCGGCAGCCATTAGGTTGCTTCAACTTGCTGTTCCGCTCCCCTCTCCGCGCCTTGGCGGATGCGTTGTATTCGTGTTTTTCGCCGCGTTTCACCGCGCTTTCTTACCTATACTTCGGAAACTGAAGTCCGATACGTTTACTCGGCGACTAAGACATCCCGAGGGTACAAAGGTCCTTATGACAACTAAGGTTTGTTTACTAATAGTGGCAGGGGCGGATTAGAGGGCGGTCCGGATGTCCTGACCCCCCTCTTGATTTCTGCATCTGTAAAAATTTAGGGCGTAGAAACAGGGGAGGGGGTTCCTAAACATATGGTACGTTGACCAACACCTGACCCCCCCCCCCCCCCCCCCCCCTCTCTCTCTAGAAATTCCTGCATCCGCCCCTGAATAGTGCCGGAACATAAGAAGCGCGCATATTTATATCGCGCATAGGATCGGAAGGCGTCAAGAAAAGTCAGTGCAAGAAGGCTATCTGTATTTAATGAAAGTATCCTTTTTATTCATAATATATAGAAAACAGTTTATGTTCATTATGTGAGGAAACTCGTGGAGGAAATAGACAACGAACGTTTAACTTGTATTTTATTTGAGGCTAGAAATAATGGTACGTCAACTTCAGGCGATTTGTTTGTTCATAAGATCACACATACATGTGTATGAGGTTCTCAATCTTTTTTTGCAGTGATAAACATTCGGTTGGTCGATTTACTTATGAAGCTTAAGAAATTGTATACCATGTTCGCTGCCATTTCGACAGTCATTTCAGTGATTTATTGATTATCTTTAGATAACCAGATCAATTTACTCTTTTTTTATTTTAACACAAAGGTTGGAACTTCCCGCGTAGTTGCCACAGACAACTTAACAGTAGCGAGTTTTAGAATCGCGTGCACAAAGAAATAGTCGTTTCTACTTCGAAATCCAAACGCGATTTTGGTTCGGCGCATGCGCAAAAATGACAACGCTTCTTATTTTCTCTCTCTCTTTTTTGCGTACGCTGCTTTAACTTTTGCCAGTATCTGGGGTCCGCAACATTTAGCGCCGGGAAAAAAAAAGCCGTCTGCATAACAATCACCCGAGTCCAGGGCTGTCGAGGGCGGATAGAGGTTTACGTTTGGTGGCTGGCGACGCCGAAATTTACAAAGCGACTCTGTTCATTCAAATAAATGTTTGTTCACACAGACCCGTGAAGTGGTGCCTAGCGCTAGAGTTCAGCCAAACTGCGCCCTTTAAGTTTATTTGGACAATTTTACGGAAGACAAATGCCAGATTTAATTTGATGGGCCAGCCATTTATATCATATATTGAGTAAGCAAATGTTCATATAAGAATAATTTATTTCCTAGGGCCAGTATCGCGAAATGCTGGTAATGAGTACTTTAGGAGGGTTGATTATTTAAGAAATTTCCTATTAGGCCGGTCAAAATATCCTCGAGTACTGAATTTAAAAAAAGAGGGCCAGACGATACTACTTGTTTATATAAATTATCGGCGTCATTACCCGATACCTTTTTAGTCCGCGAAGTTTACTAAAGGTTGGGTTCCCACGAAAACCAAAGAGTGAGTAGTAAACTCGCTAGTTCATCTGTTCTGCCCTATTCAGCACATTGATAATCAAGCTGTCGATATGCTTCTTTACATTCCCGTGTTAGTCTCTTCATTAGTTGTCTTTTCTGGAAGCTAGCGTCATCGGGTACGGCCGTAGACGATGGTAATCTTCCCTGTGCCTTAGTCAGGCGTTTCGCAACCGGCCATAATCAGCTACATCAAAGGAGTTCGTAAAAAAGCCCGCAATTTAGGCTCAAAAACGACTTGTAGTCCTCAAAGTGGCTCACTTTCACTGTTTTATTGGTTGTGTGCTACAAGGAAAATAATTGTATCACCAAATTAAGCAAAAACCACGTAAAACAGCCACATAACCGCGTCCCCGTTCAAACCGAAACCAACCAAATTGAAGCAACCTAATGGCGCCGAGTGCATCAGCGCCCTCTATCCGCTGATGAGGCAACTGCTAAAATGAAAAGGTCTATAGTATTCACTGGCCGCCATATTTGAGGTCACTCTTTAGAGCGCATGCTCAGAACGAGCTCGCATTAATAGGCTGCCAAGACCGGCAATCTTGGTGGTGCGGAATGCACGTGGCGAAAGAACTGTGGAAGCTCGCGTTCAGCACGCGCTCCGCAGCCGAGCACACAGCTATGGCCGCCAGTGAATACTCCCTATACAGGAACTCTAGTTCTGTCAGCACGAAAGCTCCGCGGATGGGCGGCTGACTATACTCGGCGACAACTTTTCTTGGCAATGAAGGGAATGCTAGGGGGGGGGGGGGGGGGCGGGGCGGAGCTCCTGTACATGTATCACTCCGCCAAGCATCCGGGCTTTCATTACGTCAGTTTTGGTTTCGTTTTCAGTTTTGGTTTCGTTGTCGGCATTCAAGGCAAGCACTCTATACACCAACCCATGTTTACAAACAAACCGGAGCGCCCCTAGCGGACGCCACCGGCGCCGCGCATGCGCGATGGGGGTGTGGGCAAGAAGCCCGCCGTCGCCCATAAACAAACCATTGAAATGCGATGTTTTCGACGTCGGTGTGAGTCCCTTTGCCCTTTTTCGCGTTCAAATTGATGATTCTACGTCTTCCTGGCGATACCTGACTACTTGAGCGGCGTCAGCGAAATTACCGAGGCTCGTTACACCGCAAAACTTCGCGTGAATAATGTGACGTGTGGCGATTCATTCCGCGTGGACACCGCAGTCAGTACGCTAAAGCCTGATTCGCATGATGAGATTTCGCTCGCAATTTTCAGTCGCGACGCCGCTCGGGCTGCAAAAGCATGAACCGTAGCTGAGATGGCCGACGTCGATACTGAAAATCTCAAGCAGAATCGGACCAAGTGAATTAGGCATAACAAGTCGGTGGTGGTCACTGGTAACAATGATCAACATCTCCTTGTATCTACTGTTTACATCGAGCCTGCTTACCAACCTTCAAACTTTAGTCTTTTGATGCCTGCACTTACTTCTTATCGCAAGTACCGGGCCAACATTTGATCTATGGGCCGGCGTCGTCTAAGAGAGCAGACGACAAGCAGAAACGTTCGAAAGAGCAGACGACAGAGTTCGGACGATCAGGCGGCCGTTTGAACTTGAAGACGCACTGAACGTAGTCCGCAGGTGGTCCGCACAACTTGACGGTTTACTGGCGTTCATGTTGGAACAAAACAAATAAACCTGAGGACCACAAGTATCCGTGAATTCAACCCAAAGTGCTTCCCGCCCAAGCAATCGTTGTCCGACGGCGTCTGCTTTTCCCTTTTTACGGCACATATCCAGATTCTCGGACGAACCGAGCACGTGAAAACTGACCTTCAAACCTTTCTCGACACTTTTGGTACGGCCCCAGTCGCGGCGTTTTGACGAGAAGGCAGGTTTTTGTCTGGTTCCTTTCAAAACAACGCAGAAATACACGTCTGGCATGGGGACTTCTGCCCACAGCCCCAGACCGGATGTGCGCCTGAAGCGCCACCACCGCGCCGTGACGTAACAGAGATGAGTTCGTGTATACAGCTCGTTAGTGTCTATAAAACCGTTTCCAGTGGACATACCCGGGCTCATAGCAGATGCCATCTGTTAAAGGGCCCATGAAACGAATTTTGGGCTGCAATAAATCAATTTATATTGGTATTTTACTAATAGCACATCGTTCAGTGGGCCAAAAGAAAAAAAAATACAAAGTCAAAAGCCTGACTTTCGGTACGAAAATTTGAAAAACACGGCGGACTATTTCGTACCTCCTTCCCTTCGTAAGCTCTCTGCCTTTTCTCTGTGATACATCCGCGGACCCCGCAGCGCGTCATCGGGACCCCGCAGCGCGTCACCGGGCCCAAACGAACGTCACACGACACCGGAGCTCACTTAATCCCTTCAACCCTAAACTGACATTGTGGTGGAAGCTACGCTCTTGCCGGACCAATCAGCCGCCCCCCTTTCATCACCTCACCTCATTCTCTGCGCGTGGGTATGCGCGAGAGAGCGTGATCACGTGGCAAAGGTGTGGCTGGCCCAAGGAGCACGTAGCTTCCACAGCACTGTCAGCTTCGGGGTGAACGGGGTGGGGAAAGTAACTTTTGTCTGAATTTTGAGCGACGGCTAATCTTCTAGGGGGACAATGGATGTGTCCGGATTAGACAAACGAGAGTCCGAGCAAGAGGGGACTCCCCCTTTCCGTCTTCTTGAACTGTTTGGTAGAATGCGCGATTTATGAGTTGAGGAGGAAAGCCAAACAGGAAAAAGTTGGAAAAGCGTTTCATGACTGAGATCCCGGGCACGTCCGTTTCGATGGTGTCGGTTTATCGTTCCCTCTCGTGCCGTTCATGATCTCGTGGTTCTGTGCTCCTCTACCTCCTTTTCTTCTTGTTACCTACTACCAGATCTTTAGTAACTAGAAAACTAATTTCATTTTTATATTTTTATTGTTCAAGATTCATAGTGATCTGACAATTATTCTTCAAATGACGAATATTAAGATTAGAATTTACTTTACAGCCAAAACACAATTTAGACCCGGGACTGTGTTCAGCTGCGTAAGAAGACAGCGTGCTTCGGCTCTGTAGCTTTGGCAGCATTGCCAAGAAAAGTTGTCGCCAAGTATAGTTCTCATTTAGCTGATTTTAGCGACACTCCTTTGCCTCGTCTGGCCACGAGGGCCACCGCTTTCTTTCCGCGCTTTCGGAATCGCCATCGCCATTACTGTTGTAGTAGCGCTGTGTTAGAATGGCAAAGATGAATGACGACGCTTAGGCACACGCGGTCCAGTAGTTCAACGAAGACGTCATGGGGCACCCGAAGGAGTCTTCGATACACCACGGAATCGCTTTTTAGCAACTCTTCGTACGACTGGTTCTGTATACTAAGTTCTTTCTTCTCCATCCAACCTTGCCCAGAACCTTCTTTTAGTAGGTAGAATGTCGTCGTCGTTCATTTCTAGCAGCGCTGCTGCCATAACGGTATACCGCTGCTTCGTCTGCGCCTTCATTTTCCTCGACTAAGGCGTGCGCGCTCTCTTTCGCGTGCTCCGAGCTTTGTTGTCGAGAGTGCGAACGCTAAATTCGGCTGGTAACACTGATATCTCTCACGGCTCCCCTCCGTGAGCGATATCATTGTAGATATTCTTGTCTAGATTAAAGCGGTCATAGGATAAATTAAACAAAAATTTTAGCCTGTTAATTTTGCGACCAAGTTCCAAGGGTTGAAGGCCAGCGATCGCATAGAGTTCTGTTACAGAGTCAGCACGAGAGTACTTATTGTAAATAAAGTGTAAACGTTTTCTTCGCACTTTTTAAATTTAATTAATGTTAGATGTTAATGTTTCAGTTAACGTATTTGCAGCTTTTTAGAAGCCACAAGAATGGGTATATCTGTTGTCTATTCTTAGTATTGGGTGTGTGCCTTCGATCACCCACGACTTCGATTATCTTCGGTGGTTGTGTCTAAACCATAGAAAACGGCACGTGGCCACGGAGAAGAGAGTGAGCGCGACTCAAACCAGCCAGTTCTCAATCGGCGGTTTTCGGGTGGAAAGAAAACGAATTTCGAGCCGCAAATTCTGTTCTGGGTAGTTGGGCTCTCATATGTAATGTACAAATAAAAACCTTGCTTTATTAAAAGAACCAGCTTCAGCTGGTCCCAACTTCAAGCTGGGTTATTGCTACAGCATGCCCAGTTTGCCATGCTGGTTGATCTGGTCCCAGTTTCAAGCCGGGTTATTGCCCCAGCGTGCCCAGTTTGGCATGCTGGTTAAGCCGGTGGAGCTTAACCAGTTTCAATAAATACACATGATAAACAAGCCAAACTCTTCAGACAAGCCAACTCGGCATCCAATATTTTCGTACTCGCGGCCTGCTCACATGAGCTCAGATGCTACACATCCTGGACGCTGACACAGTGCTAACTGGCGAACACAGTGGTTCTCGGTACAAAACGAACAATGTTATTAAAACTAGATTTCTTATCTCTCAGCACGAAAAATACTAGACACACGCCAAGAACAGGCAATAACAAAAGAGAATATGCTACACGGATGAGAGAAGCGAGCCTGGGTCCCGCCAGTGATGGCGGCGAAGCGGCATTTTGCGGAGTCGGCAGGGGCGAGGAAATCCGTGTGGCTTGGATAGCATTGGCGATACTCCTCGCCACCACCGTCATTCACGAGCCCACACACGTTCGAAGACATGAAGCGACGCCCCACGCGGGACGTCCGACCCCTTCCCGCGCTCTACGGACTGCCGCTCGCTGTCTCCTCAAAACCCGCTTTGCTCGCACCGCCGTCCAAGTAGTCTCCGAAAAGAGCACACTGCCGTCTTTTCGAAATGACGGCAGTGTGCCGTCATTTCGGCACACTGCCGTCATTTCGAACGACGGCAGTTCGGCAGTTTTTTTTTAGAAACATCGGTTTAAGAGCAAATGGATCTAGTAACCTCTCTCTCTTCCTTCTGGTCGAACAAAGAGGGAAGATGGTTTCTTTGTGTCGACTTCGGGGCAGAAGATAACACATGATGGGGACAAAAGCGAGTTTGGTGGAGCCGTATCTAGGTCACAGCGGCTCAATAGGCAAACAGGATGTAGCTGACGCTTTGGGTGCCGAACGGGTGGGAGAGGTATTGCGCACGCCGGAAGCGCCCGGTCACATACCAAAAACGAGAGGACAATAAAGCACAAAAAGTGGCCTCGTCCCCGCCCAAGCCGACCTTGGCGTGCGCGCTCCCAGCAAGACCAGCTTGACCAGCACGATTTGGAGTTTGACCAGCTTCACCAGCTTGTCTCCCAGCTTGACCACATTGGCTCCATGGAATACCAGCTTGACCAGTTAGGACCATATATTGGCTCCCAGCTACACCAGATTGAATCTAAAACAAGATTCTAGTTAGACCATGCTGGGTTTTACTTAACCCTTTCCCTTCCATGGACGACCTGAGTTCGTCCACACTGTTTTTTACGCTCCCCCCGAAGACGAGCAGGGCTCGTCCACGTTGATTCCGGCTCTAAGACGCTACCATGGACGAACTGGGCTAGTCCACGTGTTTCTAGTGAGCTTCGCCGTGGATAGATGACGCTTCATGGAAAATAAAGACCTGGTAAATTTTTGAATTTGGCAGAAAATTGTTCGAATGCAGGCAACAGGAGATTTAAAAATGGCGACGTCAACTTCTGGTCGCTACGTTCGTAGTGACGATCTTGCCTCAAAATTGGGGCGAAAACAAAGATATTGTGACGTCTCTTCAGATTCAGAAGACGAGGAATGAATCTTTCATCGAACAGCGAGAGCAATGCAACTCAGGTATTGGATTTGAGCTCAGACGACTCTGATTTAGATTAGGACGTCGTGTCGGCATGGACTAGAATCAATGTAGAAAATCCCCCTCCAGCCCCTCGACGTTTTGCGTTAACTTTGCTTGCTATGTGATGTGAACTGTCTGCTGTACTCCTACGCCCGGCCTGAACGTCCATATGCAACGTGATGTGAACTGTCTGTGGTAATGCAGTGAAGCGGAACTTTAGTCCTTTTTTTTGCAGTGTGTTCAACGATTTCTCATATAATACATATTTTCGCATTTGTTTTTGGCCTTTGTATTGCATATTAAATTTATAGGGCACATAAAAAAAATTCAGTATTTTCAAATCGTTTGTTTTTTCAAAATTTTTGCGGTAGGCAAAGGGTTAAACCAGACTTACCACCTCAAATTCTAGCTTGCCCAGCTTAAACCAGCTTGATTGCCAGTTAAACCAGTTTAATTACCACACTGACAGTTTGACCAGCTTAATTGCCAGCTTGACCAGTTAGATTTTCTTGCTGTTTTTTTTCAATACATAGGTTGCACGTGACGTCATTCAAAGAGCGCTCCGATGACCACCAGAGACGAGGGCAAGAAGGAGCTCCCCTCGTATCAGGACCCTCTTTTGTGCCTCCCGGATTTGCACAGGCGTCGCTATTCTCCTCCCAGATTATAAAATATTAACCCGCCACTCAAAATTCTTACAAAAGCAGCTTCCCTCTCCTCCTCTTACATGGTGGTCAAAAGTATGCGATGTGACGTCAGTGCAACCTATGTATTGGGTGGCGAGCATAAATACCTTGTCAGTGGCCCTTTAAAGGGACACTGACACCCCCCAAATTATTTATTTTTTTCATTTTTTTGCCAGGCGATTCAATATGATGTCGGAATACTACCCAAGTAATATTTTGCTACAGAGTCACGCATTTTTTTAATAAAGCCAAAAGCGCAACTGCTCGAAACTGAAACCGAAACCCCCGCACCGCACGGAGAAGTGGAGAGGAGAGATTGAGTGGCGGAAGTCACGAAACTACACCCGACCGTGCGATTTTTTTTTTCTTCCGGGTGCAGCAGACGAAATGCGTTGACGGATCTGTTCGCCGTGCGATTCCTTTGCAGTTATATTCGTTCCGCTCGCTGTTCTGTACTTCAAGATGAGTTGTTTTGTACATTTAAGTGTTGGCAATTAGTAGTGAGTGCCCGTGGTGAATTCCCGTGATCGGCTCCGAAAAGAATACTCCCAAGATGTTGCGTGAAGAGCTGCTTTACATGTCTTGCATCTGAAAGTGGCATTGTGCGGCAGAGGTGTCAAAAATGGAATCCCATATTATTTAGTTCAGCGACGTATCGTCCACAACATTTGTTTTTTTCAGTGATAATTGTAAAAAAAAGAAATGTAAACATCGCAAAAAGTTTGAAAAAAAAAAAATGGTCACACTAGGGATCGCCCACTCTAGGGATCGAAACCGTGCGCGTAAAGCGGACGTCTTTCCACTGAGCTATAGGAGGTATTCACTGGACGCCATACTTGAGGGCGATTTTTAGAGCGCATACCCAGAACGAGCTCACATTAATAGCCTGCTAAGACCTGCAACCTTGATGGTGCTAAATGCACGCTCCAAAAGTAGAGTGCCTTCATACACACGCGCGCTTTTGCTTGAGTGGTGACATCTCAGCCATTTTCACGCCCAATCGTTTTTTTATGCATTTTGAAGTGCGTGCAATACGGTGTTACACAGCTCGAGCGCGCAGCTTTGGCTAATGCATAGACGCCATTTTATCGCCCAAGTCACGCACCGAGTGCGCGAGAGCGTCACGCACTGGCACATTAAGTGCAACAATGGATGTCTTCACTCCAAAAGGACTGCGGAAGCTCGCCGTCAGCACGCGCTCAGCAGCCGCGCACAGAGATACGGCCGCCAGTGAATACTCCCTATTAGCGGCGAGAAGTTTTGGTGGCGCCCTCCTGTGGTTCCCCTTTGTGACGTCATTACCTTGCAAACAACTAGTTCGATGGTGTTTGTTATTAGCATGGTGGAAGCTTGAAATCATTGCGCTCTCAAAGGAACACTGCCAACACCGTCAAAATTAAAGTTCTTTCATTCCTCTTATTTCCGTCGATGAAAATCCCCTTTCCGACGTCATAGTCAGCGTTCGGCCAATCGTGGAAGGCCGACCACAGCGACGCTTTCGGTCGCGCACGGGGCTAATTGGTGACGTGCGTGACCGAAAGCGTCGCTGTGGTCGGCCTTCCACGATTGGCCAAACGCTGACTATGACGTCAGAAAAGGATTTATCATCGACGGAAATAAAAGGAATAAAAGAACTTTAATTTTGACGATGTCGGCAGGGTTCCTTTGAGAGCGCAATGATTTCAAGCTTCCACCCTGCTATTAAAACACCATCGAACTTGTTGTTTGCAAGGTAATGACGTCACAAGGAAGAACCATAAGAGGGCGCCACCAAAACATCTCGCCGCTAATTAGCGGCGAGATGTTTCGGTGGCGCCCTCGTTCGGTTACCTTTCGTGACGTCATTACCTTGTGAACAATAATTTCGATGGTGTTTGTAATGGACATGGTGGAAGCCTGAAATCATAGCGCTTTCAAAGCAACACTGCCAACACCGTCAAAATTGAAGTTATTACACTTCTCTTATTTCCGTCGATGAGACATCCTTTGCTGGGAGGGGAGAAAGACGAAGCTACCCAAGCTACCAGACGTGTTTTCTAAGCTCCGCTAAGTCTTCGGTAAACCTTAAGGTTTAATCACTTTGACGGACGGGACCGAGCCACTTGCTTCGGGCCTTCGCTCCAGGGCCAGGAACGAAGACCACGGTGAGGACCTGTAAGTCGGACAAGATGAAAGACATCTTTCTAAGCCCCGAGGAATGCCTTAGGCCTTAGTGGAACACAATCGGGAGACACCAACGAGACGACTCTCCGTTTACGTGGCGGACTTCGTGGCGCCGCCAAGTGCTGCGGGCAGCCACCCAAGGCAGCAGATCGGCAGAAATGACCCAAGCAAGTCTCTTCGGTCCGAGTGGATTCAACACAGAACAATACAAAATAATCAGCGCGACAGGCGAAACGTTTTACAATTGGGATACGTTACTGAATGACTTTGGAGCCCAAGTTAAGGCTTCGGTGGAATCTCAGATGAAGGCGCAAATGGAAGCACAACAAGCTCAGTTTCAAGCTCGGATTGAGTTACAACTGAAAGCCCAAGAAACTCAGCTTAGAACGCAGTTCGAAAAAGAAATGAGGGAAAGACTCGACCCACACAAGACAGACAGAAAAAGGCCAAGGACGGAGGAACTCCAGCACGTAGACGAAACAGTGGCCCTAACAGAGCCACCCATGGAGCCGGACAACGAACAAGACGAAGAAAAGGAAGGACAATGGATAGAGGTCCGCCGCGGGAACAACGCGGGCGTGCGCAAGGTCAGAATCAAGAACGACAAGCCTAACACGAAGCTGGACATAGATCACCGAACTTTCAACCAGACCATGAAGAAAGCGGGAATCTCGCTAGAAAACGGAGCAAGAGCAAGGATTGACCCGAGAACCAACGACTACATTGTCACCACAAAGAACGAGGTGGAATATGAAAGGCTTTGTAACCTGAAGAAGTTTACGAATGAAAGAGGCGAAAACACGGAAATCAAAGTGATACCAGGCCTCGCAAGCAACCACTCGAGAGGGGTCATATACCTGAGAAACCCGGGGAACGATATGGAAGCCCTCTGCGAAGAAATCATATGCAAGACGCATCAGGTCATTTCAGCGACCATAATTGGCAAGAAAAGAACAACAGTCCTATTAACGTTTGAAGGGAAGGAACCACCAAAGAAGCTAGCGGTTGGACTTATAATTCAAAAGGTCTTCCCATACACGCCAAGGCCGGTAGTCTGCTACCGTTGCCATAGAATCGGCCACAAGGCCGAAACATGCACAAGCAAGGTAGAAGTATGTAAGACGTGCGGAAAACCCCACCCAAACGGGCTAGACGCGCCATGTGGAGGGGACCCCACCTGCGTGAACTGCAAGGGGAGACACCTGGCGCTCAGCAGGGATTGCCCGATGAGAGTCCCGCGGAGGGACGGCAAACCCACCTACGTGCAAAACACTGAACAGGAAAGAAAAAGCGCAACTCCCACGGAAACGGCAAAACCAGAGAACAGTGCTGAAAAGAAGACATACGCAGCTGCAGCAAGAAAGAAACCTGTTGGGGAAATCAAAGACCCTCTCATAGCATTATTGCGGCAACTCACCAAGCTTCTCTCAGACGAATATGGAACCTGAGCTAAGAGACATAGCCCCAAAAAGAATGTATTGGATACTACAATGGAACTGCAGAGGAATTAAAGGTAAAATTAACGAACTCAAAACCAGAATAGAGACATGGGGAGACAAGAGCCCCGACATTCTTCTCCTGCAAGAAACGAGGCATGCTAACCTGAAGGTCAGGGGCTACAACACATATCTGAACAGGACGGTAATCACCAACACGAGCAAGCAGGAAAAAGAGGGGGTCGCCGTACTACTAATCAAGGAGACACACCCTCAAAGCCAAATTAACACGGATTTTGCTTGCAATGAGGACGAAGAATTGGTAGGAGCCACAACCACAATCGGTAAACAAACCTACTCTTTCTTCTCCTTTTACCAGAAGCCGGGGAAAGGAGATGAGCACTACAGATGGATTAAACGGATACAGAACATAACCCAGCATAAGAGCATTGTTGGGGGAGACTTCAATGCAGAACACAGCGTATGGGGAAACCAAGACAACAGAAAAGGGATGAACCTGCTTCACCAAATGCACGGGAACTCCTTCGAATGCCTCAACAAGCCAGGAGGAAACACACGATTAGGGAACAAGAACCAGAAGGACACAACCCCGGACAGCTCCTGGACGAGGGGAGTACCCGAAGTCGACTGGGAGGCCCACGACGATACATGGGGTAGCGACCATGTTCCAATAATCATCACTCTTCACAGAAAGACCAGAGAGAAACGAACGGCCCGGGTCACCAATTGGGACAAGTTCAGAGAGATCTTGAAGAAGAAGATTCAAGTAGAAGGCCCTAACAGATATAGAGAAACACATAAAGAAAGCCGCACAAGAAGCCACCACGACAACGCAGGTGGACGCAGACGCCCCTAACCCGGACCACCATTTGACAAATCTCCAAGAAGCGAGACACAAGGCACTGCTGAGGTACAGAAGGAAGAAGACAGACACCAGCAGGAGAATAATCCTTAACAGAGCCACACAAGAGGTGACGGCTTACACAAGAAAACTGAGAAAGCAGACATGGATACAGCACTGCGAAGGGTTTAACGACCGCACCGGCGTCAAGAAGCTCTGGAACACATATAGAGCCATGCTGGGGAAGAAAAAGGAAAAGAGCACGGGTCGCAACCTTGCACTGAAACTAAACATGTCGGAAGAAGAGCTAGCGCAAAAGCTCGGAGAGACCTTCTTCCCACAACCCGACGACTGGACACCTCTTCTAATAGAACACACGGAAGAAAGAAAAGAACAAGACGTCAAGTTCAGTATAGAAGAGCTAAACTACGCCATCAGTAGGGCGAAAAAGGGCACTGCACCCGGGGAGGATGGCGTTACGCCTGCCATGTTGAAGAACCTACCGGATGAGGGAAAACATGCTCTCCTTGACCACTACAACAGGATATGGGAAGAACACACTCTACCACAGGGTTGGAAGCATTCAACGGTCATCCCAATTCCAAAACCAAACAAGCCCAAAGATAAGATGGCGAATCTTAGACCAATCTCGCTAACTTCGAACATATGTAAGACTATGGAAAGAATGGTTCTGGAAAGAATAAACTGGACACTAGAAAGCAGAAACAGCCTACACCCGATGCAGACAGGGTTCCGAAAAGGGTTGTGCACACAAGATAGCCTCGCAATGCTTCATCACGACCTGACAAGCAGAAAGGTTACCAAAGTACCAAAATTCCTAGTGGCCGTCGACATCAGGAAAGCGTTCGACTCAATCCCACACAAATCTGTTATAGCCAGCGCGAAAGAAAATGGAATCGAAGGCAACATGCTCCGCTTCATTCAAGATTTCCTCGAAGAACGCACCTACAAAGTTAAGGTAGGGGAGACAGAGGGACTGATTCAATACAATAGGATAGGAGTCCCCCAAGGAGCAATACTCTCTCCGACCCTATTCAACATAACGATGACTGCACTGGCAAAAAAACTAGAAAAGATCCGAAACTTATCATTCACAATTTACGCAGACGATGTAACAATATGGACCAAGGGAGGGCCGACTGGAAAACAAGTCAAGGCGATTAAAGAGGCACTGAGAGCAATAGACCGACTTCGCAGAAGAAGTCGGGCTACAAGTTGCTCCAGAGAAGACAGCCTTGGTCATCATCGCGACACCAGAAGGAAGGAAGGCAACAGCAAGCAAACACAAGTTCACCTCCGCAGGAAGACAGCTAGAACCAACCAGCTCGACAAAAATCCTCGGCATGAACATCAGCCAAGACGGAAAAGCGAAGGAATGGCTAGAAGGTCTACGAAAAAGCTGGACACATATCCTTGGAATCATCAGAAGAACGGCTACAAAATCATGGGGTGCCAACGAAAATACACTAAGAACGTTAATACATGCCTTCTTAGTGTCTAAGGCAATCTACGGGTACAACTACACCACACTCACTAAGACACAACAGGAGAAAATCAAATGCCTGATGAGGAAAGCCCAAAGAGTCGTAACGGGCCTCCCGAACCACGCAAGATTAGAAGAGGTCAGGAAATGGGCGCTCCTCAACGACATCGAGGACATTGCCCGGGAAGGCGCTGTTTCGCAAATAATAAGGCTTCACGGAACAAAAGCAGGGAGGGTCATCCTAACCAAGCTTAGAAAAATCAACCTGCAGATGGAGGAGCCCGAGGAACCCCTACCACCGTGGGAAACCTCTCTGCCACAAGAAGGAAAACCGCCGCCAAACGCAGGGAGGGAAACAGCAAGCACGAGGCACCAAAATAGAATTCAAGCGCTTAAGGACCCCAACAAGGAAGTGATATACACTGACGCAACTGTTACCAGGGAGAATCGTGCAGCCTGTGCCTGGTATAACATCACCACGGAGAAAACAGGCAGAGCAACTCTGCCTGAAAAGACAACCGTCAGAGACGCAGAAATAGAAGCGATAGCCAAGACAATTAAGGACCATCAAGGCAACACCGGAAGAAAATATTACATTTTCTCGGACTCGAGGGAAGCCATCCAGGAGTACAGGAGCCCAGCCACAACACTGAAAACGGTGCAAGAAACAAGTAAATACATCGATGAAGCCAAGAAAGCCGGCACGAGCTTTACGCTTGAGTGGGTCCCAGGGCATGCGGGGATCCAGGGCCACGACAGGGCGGAGCGGGAAGCGAAGGCGGCGCTCATACACCATTATAGCACCCTTAGTCAGCTTCCCGCGGTAGACTCCATCGATTCCACGGACCCCTACGATTACCCACCAGACATCGCAAAACAAGTAAATAAAGAAAAAAGGAAAAAAAGACTGGAAGCTCTAAGGCCAATACCCCCCGCCCTTCCAAATATGAGACTCAGCAGATGGCAAAGAGTATGTCTGAGAAGAATCATCTCGGAAGCTGCAAACACGCCTGAAACTCTCCACAGGAAAGGCATTATTAAATCTAGTGAATGCACATCCTGTGGGTTTACTGGACCAGCAGGACTAGAACACCTCATTTGGGACTGCCCAACATGGGAGAGGGCAAGAGCAAGGCACATCAAGCAAAACAAAATTAAGGACTTTAGGGGCTGGTGCCAACCAGTCTTTAACTTTGAAGAGAGCGATCGCAATAGAGGTCTAGTCAAGAGCCTACTAGACTTCATTGCGACGACAGGAATCAGAAAGTTCCTCTGACCTAGTTACCCCTTAATTTCCCTTTCCTGGAAGGCTATCGGCTTCAGCCACGTGACTTTCTTTCTAATAAAAACGATTTTCTATCTATCTATCTATCCCCTTTCCGACGTCATAGTCAGCATTCGGCCAATCGTGGAAGGCCGACCACAGTGACGATTTAGCGGCGAGAAGTTGTGGTGGCGCCCTCTTATGGTTCCCCCTTGTTACGTCATTACCTTGCAAACAACAAGTTCGATGGTGTTTGTAAATAGCATGGTGGAAGCTTGAAATCATTGCGCTCTTAAAGGAACACTGCCAACACCGTCAAAATTAAAGTTCTTTCATTCCTCTTATTTCCGTCGATGATAATCCCCTTTCTTACGTCATAGTCAGCGTTCGGCCAATCGTGGAAGGCCGACCACAGCGACGCTTGTGTTCGCTCTCGGGGCTAATAGGCCAAATGCTGACTATGACGTCAGCAAAGGATTTCCCGTCGACGGAAATAAGAGGAATGGAAGAACTTCATTTTTGACGGTGTTGGCAGTGTTGGTATGAGAGTGCTATGATTTCAAGCTTCCACCATGCTCTTTACAAACACCTTCAAACTTGTTGTTCACAAGGTAATCACGTCACGAAAGGTAACCATAGGAGGGCGCCACCAAAACATTTCGCTGCCAATAGGCTCCGTACGGGAGCCAGAGTTGCGCGTTCAACCATCTTGAAATCTTAAGTCTCCTCGCACGTGTAGGAGCCGTGCTCCGTCGATTGCTGCCGGTCACGTGACCGAATTCGGCCAATAGGGGCACCGCGCGCGTCGCCGCGTGTGGACAACAGAAAATGAGAAGGAGGAAAAAGCAGTGGAGCATACGCCGGGGCGCGTGGAACGTCAGAACGTCGGCGATGACGGTCGTTTCGATCTGGATAAGCATCGTGCCGGCGTGCGGTCGTGTATTACTACTGCGTGATGCACGTTAAAGACCCCAGGCTAGCGGTCGTACTGCACGGGTTAAATTGCTTATCTACAGTGGGTAACAATGTCGCCATGTTCTGGCAGACTAACCTCCTGCTGTATAAACAACTATTGGGGAGGAGATCGAACAGTCACGCCTCTAGCGGTGCGCTTCAGCTGTGGGGACAACAAACCGCATTTTCTTGTTTGTTTTTGATCCGAGAAATCGAAGATGACGAATCGAAGGCCGCTCCTCGTGCGACCAAAGCACTGGTCAGAGCGAAGCGCTCGTGCCCAGACCGTGCTCGGCAAGGTTCAATTTCTTTGTTATGCTGTGTTGGTAAACACCGGGCTGTTAGGGACAACAAGCTCGATAAAGCGCCCCCTATAGTTGGATCTCCTGCCCAATACTTCGTCTCAACCTAGCATGGACTACTGTTAACCGTGCGTGCTAAAAGCGCGAACCAGTTGCTTTGGATGAAGCCTCGGTGGCTGCACGAGCGCTCGTGCAGCGAGTGCTCCAGTCAAGGCTGTCAAGTCTAGCCGCTCGCGCTTGCACAGCCTTCGCAGTTAGTACATGCTAAGGTGAGACGAAGTATAACGACCAATTTGACCTTTTTGATGACGGAGCCATAGAGTGCCCGGTCGCAGATTCGGAGCGTGAAGATCTGGTAGCACAGAGCATTTCTTGGGAAGTTTGGTATTCAGCACACAGCTTTTACAGCGGCGAGGACCCGAAACATGGTTTTAAAACCCGGCGAGAAAAGAAGCGGTAGCCCGAGGAACGCGAGAAGCACGAGCGGACATTCCTGCGCTCGGGACAAGTGTGTTTTGGCGTATCGCCGCAGCGGGGCGCCCGTTACATAACTCTTGTCTGCCGCTCTACCTTTTCACTTTCGGCGGCCGCGTCACGTGACGATCTGCCAGGCTTTGTCAGTATAGAGGAGGCTAGAGTATCGGCACTCCGTTCCCCGACATTGTTGTGGACGCCGCCATTTTGGCTCGTATGCAGAGCAGGTACAACTGCCGATCGTCATGATTCAAAAGTGCGACTTCCTCAGCATTAGATTCAGTGTTAGGAAGGTAATGTAATACTGCTTGGCTCTGTCGCGAACTGTTTAAACATTAGTGGAGGGCGCAAAATCGTTTCCTGTGATCTCACATAAAGCTTCAGATAACTGGCAACCATGATTTTAAGACACAATATGGCCAAGTGTCGTTACTCTGAAGCGTAGCTTATTTAGTGGCACTAGAGGAGGCTATGCAACTTTCCTGCACGGCGCAGGATTTTTCGCTCCTCACATCATCGGTCTCGGCGAATATAGCGGCGCGGCGGCACGTTGGAAACAGACGCGCAACTTTGGCTGCCGTAGGGAGCCTATAGAGGAACGCTACTCTATAGTACACACAGCTTTAAAACGAAAGTCTATATGACACTTAAAACGACGGGGAGGCGGTCTGAAGTGAGTGAGTGGAGGGTATCCGTTTCCGCAGGAGTTGAACAACTGAGGTAATTTAGTAACGTTGGCAAACCCTTATAGTGACAATACGTCACCGAAAGTTCTTGGTACTAATAGCGTGTGATCCAACGTGATTGACTTAATTACATTTTGAACCCAAAATCTTTTGATTAACCGATCATGCAATGGTAATGAGGAATCTTCACGAGCTCGTATCATTCGTCTTCACTTCACCAACAATTTCTCTGTCAACAATTTATTTATATCTGCAACATACTTTGCTACAAAAAATGTCACCACGCGCACAATTTTAGACGGAAACTACAACAGAAAGTGCTTCTGCAACCCTAGAAAAGGACAAAAAAGAAAGGTATAGAAGTCCCGAGCTGGTGCGAACTCCTCGTACTCGCGTGCCCCGCAGCGTCAGAAGCAGCCCCGCAGCATCACCACAGGACTGCGTCCTAGCTTGTTCCAGAGTGTAGCGACCCACTTCCGAAATTCCGTCTGCCGTTGTGCCAGGTTTCTGAGACATCCTCTTTCAGCCATGACTACCCGTCCGGCTTACGGCTATGGTCCGCGCACTGCCCCAGCGCGATTCCCCATTCGAGGAGAGGCGCCGGTGGTGTCCGTTGAAAAGGAGCAGGAAGAGGAAGAGGAGGGAATCGGGCCAAAGCGCGGCGGCCCACACGTACTTGCCGCCCTGTCGGGTGCGTTCTTGTTCCTTATTGTATGCACAGGGGGGATTTTATTCGCTGTCAGAGGTGATCAAAAACCTATACAGGCCGATACAATGAAACAAACTCCGCCTGTTTTTGCTGCAATCGTCGCCAACTACACTGCAAACATCACGGAATTCACGATATCAACAGTCCAACAGTTTACTGACGAATATACTGACCTGCCTGAGAACGAGCTGAACCTGCCAAAGGGCGAAGCGGTATCCGAAGAGTAAACAGACGGCAGCAACTTCATCATGAGAAGGAGCGTGTGAACTGCTGACTTGAAGGGCCGTGTACGTCAGAAACCGATGTTTTGTTTATTTCTTGCTGTCAGCCACTCTGCTGGCCACCCTCGAAGGTTCTAGTTTTGTGTGCAGTGCATAACTTCCTGCAAATTTAATCGAAGAAAAAGAATTCTGTGAGAACGGTTGTTGATACAGTCCATACAACAAGCCGATAAGTTGCCTCGCACTGTTTGGTGCCTCGAGATTTAGCATCATAGTAACGATTGGTATCATTAGGTAATTCTGTTATATTTGCATAGCAAATTTTTATAATTCTTCAGAATATGCGTTTTTCACTATATTGAAGCTCCGACTCTTGTGTCTTGCATTTCATTATATACTAGTAGGTTGCGATACAAAACGTCGTTTGTCATGCAAATAAAATAATTTATACTCGGGTATTTTTACATCAAAACGTGTTCATTTTGCGTGACTCGTGCGATGACTTCGCATTATCTAGAGTAAATCAATAAAACATTGATTGCTCACGTATACTTTCACAACCTCCATTTATTTCGTCTTTTGAAGGAAACAACAGAAACCTTTACGAAGCATCCTCGTGCGGTATAACTGATAATACCGCACAGTTTTCTTAACTTACGTATAAGTCTCCGAAACATTCGTCTCTCGAACGTCGCGTGCCAGGCCATCTCCTTGAACTAAAGGACGTTTAAACGGGGCGAGGACCGGCATAACTTGTAGCCCGCTAACGCCGAAAAAAAAAATTAAGACTGATTTGCGCACTGACACGCTTTTATCGATGGTGGTTCTCGTTTCAACCTCTTTTCATTTCAACCCTCCCCTTTGTACCTTCCCGTTTTGACCGGGTCAAAACGACCTTCACGTTTCATTTTTTTCCCATTTCGCCCTATCCTGAAACAACATTCCCGCTTCGGCCATTGTTCGTTATCAGTAGGATTGGTTCAATTATCCAATGTCTGTCCTCCTTGATGCCCTCTTTTCGCCCTCTCCCGAAACAACCTTGGAGATTTGATCGACAGCAGCCACCTTTTGCACGCTTTCTGGTGTTCGTGGTGCCTGCAGTGCTACAAACGAGCATAGTAGTTATCGCTGTCACAGGCACAGGATAGCTTCATGCTTGAAAATCTGAACGGCAGCTGAATGAATGATCATTTTTTTCATTCAACAGCGGAACGACCACGGAAACCCAGGACCAAGGACAAACAACCACACGGAACCCTGACACCGTAAGATGAACGCGGTGTCACGCAGGGCTCACCCCAAACATTTACAGCCTCATCGATGTGATCAAACGGGATGAGGACGACAAGGTCATCTTTGTAGAAGATTGGAAATGAAGGTGCGGTGTGGGCCAGGGGCACAAGTGGGTCAGCAAGGACCGCAAGCTCTCAGAATTGAAGTGTCGCATTTCTGATGGCACGATCCCAGGGGAAAATATGAAGTGGTATTTTGCTTTCAAGTAGTACCATTTGCAAGTCAGGTGGTACCACTTGCAAATCAAGTGGTGCCACTTGCAAGCCAAGTGGTACCACTTGGGCTTCATGTGGTACCACTTGGGCCTTAAAGGGGCCCTGCAATCATATTTAAACGTCTACCGTTTTTGCGGTTTCCACGTCTCTCGGGGTTCGGGCGAGCCAGCGGGCACGGATAGAGTAACTAAATATCATTGCGTCATATTTTAGCCGGACGACGCGGAAACCGCCTCCACCTACGGGGCCGACCCGCGGTGCCAAAAGCGCGCGATATGTGACATCTTAGGTCCTGGGCTTACTACTGGTCAGAGCCGCTAAAAGGTTATTTTTTGTCGAAATACAACATATAACTGGCGCGAACCGTTTCAATTATGTATAAAAGTAGTTTCGTCCACTATATTAGATCAGAAAATAAATAAATGCAGCTTAGAAAGTACGGAAACAAGAAATGACCCGTCGACATACCCGCCACCAAGCGGTGGAAAAGGCGGCGCATACTAGAAAGGAGTAGTGGGATCAGGCACCGACGAACGGCGAGCGTAGAAAGGTCCCGGATGTACGCGGCGGCGCTGCGGTCGTACGGACTGGAGGATCCGACCGGTTCCGAGCGTTCCCAAGGCCTTCGGCGAGCAGCTTTGGCTTGCAGTTTGGCCTCTTGGCGGTATGGCAGCGCGAAGAGGCTCCCGTTCTGAACTGATCTTTACCCCGTGTCTGCTGTCGTTTGTGGCCAATGAAGTGTCATGCAGAATTAGTGTTTAATAGCGCAGCAAATGCAATGCGAGTCGCATTGGCTGCCCGCTTCATACAGCCTAGCCAGAACATGCTTTAGTGGCGCCCTCTAGAGCCGTCGACAGGGAGTGCGGCAGCCGCGACCGCTCGCTTAGCTCACTGCCCCTCCTCTAGTTGTGGCACCACTTGGGTTGCAAATGAAGCCACGTGAGCTTCAAGTGATACACCTTGGTTGCAAATGGCACCAGTTTGCAAAATCACATGTATCACTAATAAAATTTATAATAAAAAATTAAGAAAATAATAATAAAAATGTTGCAATCTGTTTCCCCAAAGAGTAATGCACTTCCTGGACGTCTTTTCTTTATATTTAGAAATTTGCAAAAGGACGTTTCTTGAGCTCGAGCTCAAGAAACGCAGGGAATGGCGAGTCTTGAGCGTCTTGTCACCTTTTTCACAGCCAATGAGAATACGACATTAGCAGTCATGACCGCCGAAGAACCAATCACGAACCAGGGAAGATAACGAGTCGAGCCCCGCGTTTCTTAAGCCTTCATTTGCCACGTGTACTGCGTGTACCCGTTGGTGTCTTGTGTCTTCCTTGTTGTATTTTTATATTCGCAACTTTCAGCGATGGTGGTACCGCGGTGTGAGAATCGCTCTCCCTAGCTCCTGGAGGATCGGCCTCATAATAAATGGCCTTGCCTACACCTTCCTGGCGTGAAAAAATAACGTAAGGCTCTAATACTGCTCGTATATAGCAAAACTAGAATTCCTTACGCGTTGCAGACCCAGCCTGGTACCGCTATCCTACGACGATCATCCAGATGACAGCCATTTTGATAGGCACCAGTGCGCCCCCTAAAGGCCGTGAAAGTTGCGAATATTCGGATACCTTCGTCTTCTATTATGCTATGTGTTCATTCACTTACTTCGTCTTTATCCTCATAATTTTTGAATAAAGAGTCTCATGAGAGCAGCACAGGTCACTGGACGTTCCTTCCCGACCCGCCGGGTCCACCGAGGACTCCACATTCCTTTAACGACGGGATGGACGGCGGATTCGGCATCGCGCGCGGACACAACATACTCGACTTGTTGTTGTGTAATCATCCCGACATTGTTAAACAAATCGATGTCATACCAAGGATAAGCGACCATGACGCTGTAGTCGCGGCGCTTCGTTTTCAATCTGCACGTGGTAAGTTGACTACAGATAGAAAGGTGTTTTTGTATGAAAAGGAAAATTATGAAGGCATTAGCTCCGAGCTTTCTAGTGGCTTTCTTTCGTTTGAATGCGTTGCTGAAGAAACAGATGTGCACAACACGTGGTTACTGTTTAGGCAGAGAGTGATAAAGCTAACAGAGAAATACATACCATGTATTGATGCATCCAAATTAAAAAAAAAATGGAGCAAAACCATGGATCAACGGAAGTGTTCTACGATTAACAAAAAAAAACAACAAAACAACCAAAGCGTGCTTACGCAGGGTACAAAAAGAAAAAGTCAGCAGTAAACCATGGGTTGGCTGCCATGCCTTCATGGCAGCCAACATCTCCAATTTCTTTTTTTTTTGTCATTTAATAAAGAAAGAAAGAAAGAAAGAACTGACGACGAAGTACAAAGTCACCGTGAGGAAAGCAAAAGGTGATTGCCTACAGCGGCTCGAAGACGGAATAAAAAATAACAATAAACAGTTCTGGAAGTTTATGAAACGTTGCGGAAATGACCAGATAGGAATACCTAACCTATTAGTAAATAACGAACTAATTACAGATGCCCGTCAAAAAGCTTGCATCTTTAATGAATATTTTCAATCGGCATTTTGGCCTGGTAACAATATAACGCCAGTAACGCTTACAAACAGATACGATGATATGCCTCCAGTTGAGGTTGGCGTCGAGGGAGTCTCAAAGCTACTAAAAAATTTAGACGAAACTAGAGCGATTGGCCCTGATCAAATTTCGCCTAGGGTTCTAAAGCGCTGTGCTCACGCCATTGCCCCATATCCTTTTATAATCTTCAACCAGTCTTTGCTTGAGGGGTCATTGCCGAATGATTGGAAAGTAGCTCATGTAATACCAATACACAAGAAGGAACCCAAAAAAGATTTTACAAATTACAGGCCAATTTCTTTAACATCAGTTTGTTGCAAACTACTTGAGCAGATTTTGTATAGCCAGATAATGCAGCATCTTAGTTACCATAATGTTTTCATGGATTCACAACATGGATTTAGGAGACGTTATTCTTGTGTCACGCAACTAATCGAGCTCTATCATGATCTTGTCATGTCCGTAGATAAGGGTGAAAGACTGATTGTGTTTTTCTTGATTATAGGAAAGCGTTTGACACAGTGTCGCACTTGTTCGTACTTCACAAATTGAATTGTTTGAGCATAGATATTACCGCACTAAAATGGATTCAGTCATATTTGAGTTCGCGTCAGCAATGTGTAATTTTAAATTAAACGGCGAGGCGTCTCATTTTGTTGAAGTTACTTCTGGTGTACCACAGGGGTCGGTTCTGGGGCCATTGTTATTCTTAATATTTATCAACGATATTCATGTCAATGTACCTTCCTAGCTGAGATTATATGCAGATGATTGCGCTGTGTATACGCGTATAAAGAACGGCGAGGGTTCCGGACAACTGCAGGCTGACCTAGATCGAATAGAACATTGGTGCGGTGAATGGGGGATGCAACTTAACATAAAGAAATGTGTTCATGTTAGCTTCACACGTAAAAAAATAAATTTGATACAGAGTATTATTTAAGCAATGAGCTAGTAACGAATGAGAATAAAGTAAAATACCTCGGAGTCATTTTGTCATCCGACTGCACGTGGGATTCGCAGATTGATGATGTCATTATGAGGGCGGGTCGCGCACTGGGCTTTGTCCAAAGAAACCTAAAAAACGCTACACAAAAAATAAAAGAACTAGCATACCTTGCCTATGTAAGGGCACTTCTAGATTACGCATGCACTGTGTGGGACCCTTTCAAAAAGAGTAGCATTGATGGCTTGGAAAAATACAAAATCGTGCCGCACGCTTCGTCCTGGGCCAATACGATCGTTTTTCTAGTGTAACTAACATGAAACAATCACTAGGATGGGCGTCATTGGATCTTCGGCGAAAAAAGTTACGGTTAAACTTTTTATACAACATTTATCATGAAGCTACTGGTATTAATAGCTCATCATACCTCTTAAAACCAAACTATTTTTTCAAACGTAATGATCATGTGCACAAGATACGCGCATATTGCACTAGGACGGAGCTCTGCAAAATTCGTTTTTGTGAGAACAGTCAAGGACTGGAACGCTTTACGGGAATGTATAGTTTGTGCTGCAAATGCTGATATGTTCTTTTCGTTATTATTCGCCCCCTGCAATAATACCTTCTAGGCGCTGCAGGAGTTCTCTGAATTAAGAATAAAGAATAAAAAAAAAGTGACTGCTCCATTGTGATTTGCACGAAAGAGCAGCGTGCAGTGATTATTAGTTTTTTGCAGTCTGGCGGTGTACACAGTAGAGGAAAGGGGTTTGCCGCAAAGAAGTGTGTCTGAATGAATACCGAAGTTTAAGGTATTGCGCACAAGCGTCAGCCATGAAGGAGCCGAACGCCCGTCCGTGTCCATGACTGGTGACAACGTTGATTGAGCACTTGAACAGACTTTGTCGGATAGACGGGTGACCGTGTATGATCTGACCCATCATTTTCCAGTCTGCCAACTGCTCTGCCTGCGTTATCATGAGAGACCTGGGTCTCGAAAAGTTGGTGCGAGATAAGTGGCGAAACGTTTGTGCGTATTATTTTTGTAGCCCACGTACAACGGTGTCTATGGAAGCTATCACGTCACGCGCCGCCATGTTTGGTTTATATCAGTTTCTCGAACCCAATATTTGAAAGGGCAAAAGATAATTTAAAGAAATTGCTGTAAAGACAAGTTCTTGTTAAGCCACCCAAATAACGTTATGTCCACAAGAAAAATATACAAATATAGGTACTTAATTTTTTTTTTTTTTTGCCATCTATGTATTTTTTCTCAATGCTGGTCGGGGATCGGTGGCCGAGTGAACTAGCGGAAACCAGCTCGGAGCACGTGGAGCGAAAGCTCGCGCTGCAGAACCCAGGGATCCTGGATTCAATCCCCACCGCTGCCCGTTTCGATCTGGATGAGCATCGTACCGGCGTGCGGTCGTGTATCACTACTGCGTGGTGGAGACCCCAGGCTAGCGGTTGTACCGCACTGGCTAAATTGCTCATTTACAGCGAGTGACTCGTCGCAACTTTGAAATGGCTGACCAGCTACCCGCTGTATAATATCCACACAACCCCCTCAATGCCTTAAAGAAGCATGAAACCCCAAAGGACGTATTTTTTGTTGTTGTCTACAACGATGCAAGTTGTGGTCATAAACACGCAAAAGATACCCCAACGCAAAAAAAAAAAAAATCATTTCTTTCGCGCGCGTTTTTTTTTTTATTTTTTGGCGTTTTTTCTTTCCCGCTCTTCACCTCCTCGCTTCTTTCGATTTGTGACGTCAGATATTATGAAATTCTGAAGCTGTGTAAGCGACATTTCTAAAACATTTAATACCGGCATTCGTAAAACATGTTTTTTTTTTTTTTTTTTTAACGCAATCGCGAACGCACTACGACCCTTCTTTTTGAAATACCGAAAATCGGAGTCCGGTGTGATGTCGCCTCCTGGCTTTTTACCCTCCCTCAGAAAACATGGCGGCGCTCGACGCATGTAGCAGAGGATGATCGGTGAGTCGGGAAATCGGAAGAAGTGGTCATTTTAGGTTCCCGACGACCTCCCAGACTTCGAAAAGGAAATCGTCAAACGGTCAAAACAACTGGGTTTGGTGTCGATGTGTCGTGGTTTCGGTGGTGACTCTGCCGGGACAGCCTTTCACGCAGAACCGGGGCGACGTGGCCCCTCACGTCGCCGCATTAAAACTCCACTGCGCGCTCTCTTCAACCTCACATCATTTCAAAGAATTTGAGATCGCTGAAAGGGCCCTAAAGGAACCTCAAACTCGAAAGTCATGAGTCGTCTGCTTGCAGCGATAGGCGGTACCGCACGGAGAAAACCGGTTGTTCGTGGAAAACCGGCGAAGAAGACACTTCGGGCCTTCGGTTGTCGGCGGCAGTGGCGGTTGGACGTCATTTTTTTACTGAATTCTCAAGTTTCGAATTTTGAGGGTAAGGTTCACGCACCTTTTGAATCGTTTCGGGTAATAAAATAAAATGATTTTCACGTGTCAGTGCCCCCTTTAAGCAACCCTCGTTATTGATCCAGCGGCGTTCCCCAGTTCCCAAATTTGTTAATAGCGGTCTATTGTCCAGTAGGCATCGTTATCCAGATGGCATACTGCGTAAAAAAAAAAAAAAGGCTTTCTTTAGGATTTGCTGGTAGTAAAATATCAAGCAAAGCTTGGGTTTGAAGCCTTCACTGCCATCTATGAAACTTTTGCGTTTCATTTGCATCGGTAACTGCTATTTTATTTTTATGAGTGTTTAGCGCATGACTCGATATTTGTTTGATGCATAATGTTGAAATATTTCAGAAACCTAAAGAATACAGTGGCAAGATTAGGCACACATATTCGAAAGCAGACTTCTACAAGTGACCGTGACTATAGAAAGTAAGGAATTGCATTTAGTATTCCTCAAGGCTGAATTGTAATGAATTACAATTATAATTTCCTTTTCATAAAAGTAAGTGACCGTTACTATTTTAAGTAATCCGTTACTTTCGTGGTGTTACTTCAGAAATTAGTGTCCTCAAGTAAGATTCAAAAGGAAGAGGGAATTATTCAAGCATTTATTATTGCCACCAGTCCCAATTTTTGACCTTAACCGCCGTATTCATAAACATTCCCCTACTCGACTCGACTTGAGTGGAGTATGGACGCGCGACTCCACTCGAAGTGCCATTGGTATTCACAGACGAGAATCGGCACTTACTCGACCTCGAGTAAACTCGAGATTCCATTCTCCACTCCAACAAGCTAGAGGACGTCTGGGAGCGAGATTATAGCCAATCGTTTTATTCAAAACACCAATTTTCACGTGCAAAATAAATATATTCGTTCGTTTTATCTAAAAACGTGTACCATACAAACATCAAATTAGTGGACAACAAAGTTTTATTAAGGCAGAGTAAAGCTTAGACGTGTTTGAGCGATAAAATGGACAAAGTCGTTACCTCGTCTGGCAACAAGCGCATTCGCTGGCTGCGTCTTGTCGTTCTCTCGTCGATAGTCGTCGATCTCGTCTCTAGGTCTTTCTTGCTATCGCCGCCCGTTGTCTTCCGTGCAGCCCTGCTTCGTCGCCTCGCCGCCTCGCACGACGAATCATGGAGGACCCCAACGGCAACGACTCGGAGATGGCCGATACCGAAGAGCTGGCAGGGGTTCGTTTTATTTATACTGCGGAGGAGAAGGCGCTCCTCCAAGCGCTCGTAACCAAACATGCGCGAGTTCTTGAAAACAAGAAGACAAATAACAACTCGAAGCAGGCTAAACTTAAAGCTTGGGAGAAACTCAGCACCGAGTATAACAGCCAGCCAAACGTCCGCCCACGAAGCGCTATGCAACTAAAGAAGCGTTAGGAGAACGAAAAATCCAGATTAAAAAAAAAAAAAAAAACGAAGTCCGACGAGACGAGAGACATCCACGCCACGGGTAAGTCGACCATTTCCATATTTGGTAAACCGTTCCCGATGTGTAAAAAGTAAACATCGGAGAGAAGTCCTTTTCGGCCAGAACAATGCTATGTGCACGACGTCGTGCACCTTGTTGTGTCTCGTATAAAACGAATTGTCAAAACGAGTTGTTCAAAGCTGTAGCGTAGCGAAGTAATGTGTCCGCTTCATACGCACGCAGCGGATCCAGGTTCGATCCAAAGTAGGCCTACCGTAAAATTCCGAGCAAGCGCCCCCCCCCTGCACGCAAGTCAAAATTACCTGCAATGTAGGGGGGGCGCTATCCCGGAACGGCACCAAAATTCAAGATGGCGACGACAAAAGTTTTTCCGCCAGAAAAGGAAAAAAAAAAGCGAAGTGCAGATTTAATATTTTATTTATCTCTGAGAACATAGACTTTATTAGGCCAAAGATTTGTCACTGCTATGTTAATCACTTTCAAAACCACCCCAGAGTCGGCCGCAAAAAGAAGTTCGCAGCATTCCGCGATGTTTCCCGAGTGCATGCCGTTGGCTATTTTGACAGCCTCTTCAGAAAGAAGCCGGTTGCTAATGACTCATTCTGCACTTCCTTCGCGCTCCGGGTATTAAAAGAGTGCATTGTCCACGTATTCACTGAACACCGGCGCGCCGTTACTTAGCTTTCGTCGAACTTCGGCTTTCCCATAGTTTGACTGTAGCAAATTGTCAAAATTCTTGTCCCATTCCCGTATCCGGTCGAGTTTGATGTGTCGAGACGTACGTCTGGTGTGCGTCTTTCTCGTTTTCACAATGCCATTGGACGACCTCGATTTTCTTTGCCACTGTGTAAGAACGCATAGAAGACCTGACATCCCCAAAACAAAGCGACAGTGGCGCGTAGTGATCGGGGTGCATAGTAGGATTGGATTGGATTGGATTCTTGCACTGAACTTCGCAGGCCAGTGTTGCCTGGGCGCGGTCAGCGCGGTGCGTGATACGGGTGCGGAGCGGGAAGGGGGGCGCTTTCCCGGAACGGCGCGGAAATGTGAAATTAGAGGTGAAGTTGGGGGGGGGCTCTTGCTCGGGTGGGGGCGCTTGCTCGGAATTTTACGGTATGCATACTGGTAAATATGCCTAAAAAACACGGACAAAGAAAGAAGCACACAGGACGAGGCGTAACTTGCAACTGAACTTTACTGAAGGAAACACATAAAAAGAAGAATAAAACCGCAGATGCGCAAAGATGATAAACTTTCATTAACCCCCTGGAAAGCCTGTCGTCACTGTTGAGTGTCCGATAAAATCCTGCTCCTTATCGGATAAGGCAACAGTAGGAGCACTAATACACACATTCGTGCCATGGGCCCTTATCATGAATGCCTCATGTATCTCGCATTCCAATTTCATTTTAAATTATCTCATAATCTTGGTACTATTAAACTCGGCCTGACACTCACACCTATCACAATCTACAGTCAAGTGGCCAGACGGGGATTGCCTGGTGGCGGCGGAGTGTTCTCTGATTTTGTCATTAATGCACCTCCCCGTCTGGCCAACATAAACCCTACCACAAGAAAGGGGGACCCCGTAAGTGACCCCTAGGCACATTGCCGAAACTTGGTGGCATGACTCTTGCCGCACACCCCCTCCACATCACCCGGCACACCTGCATTATTTATTCTTTGGCAAAGCTTAGAAAGCTTGTTTGGGGCAGAAAAAACTACAGGAATGCGAAACTTATTTGCCACCTTTTTGAGGTTGTGAGAGACCTTATGCACATAAGGCAGGACAACAGGTCTAACTTCAGGCCTTGCCCTCTCAGCCTCCTCTCTCCCAACAAGCTTTCTAAGCTTTGCCAAAGAATAAATAATGCAGGTGTGCCGGGTGATGCGGAGGGGGTGTGCGGCAAGCGTCATGCCACCAAGTTTCGGCAATGTGCATTAGGGGTCACTTACGAGGTCCCCCTGTCGTCTGGTAGGGTTTATGTTGGCCAGACGGGGAGGTGCATTAATGACAGAATCAGAGAACACTCTGCAGCCACCAGGCAATCCCCGTCTGGCCACCTGGCTGTACTACATTGTGATAGGTGTGAGTGTCGGGCAAAGTTTAATAGTACCAAGATTATGAGAAAATTCAAAACAAAATTGGAACGCGAAATACATGAGGCATTCATGATAAGGGCCCATGGCACGAATGTGTGTATTAGTGCTCCTTCTGTTGCCTTATCCGATAAAGAGCCGGCTTTTACCGGTCACTCAACAGTGACGGCAGACCTTGAGGGGGTTAATGAAAGTTTATCATCTTAGTGCATGTGTGGTTTTATTCTTCTTTTTATGTGTTTCCTTCAGTAAAGTTCAGTTGCAAGTTACGCCTCATCCTGTGTGCTTCTTTCTTTGTCCGTGTTTTTTAGGCGTATTTACCACCATGCACTTAGTTGTGTTGCTATTATTTAGTATTACCCCGATTTTTCGCAGAAGTTCGGAATGCGTCAGATGATCGAAGGCTTTAGAAAAATTCATAAATACTACATCGGCTTGCCCCTGCTTGTCTAGAGATTCTGCAATGTCATGTACTGTTTTTGTCATTTGAGTCACTGTAGAAAGTAGACGTCGGAAGCCGTGTGGACGAGCATCGAATAAATTTAATTGTTCAAGGAAGGTGGCCACGTGTTTGAATATGATATGTTCAACTATTTCGCTACACGAAGAGAGAAGGGAAATATAGGTCTATAGCTGGCAGTGGAGAGCGAGTCGCTTGCCTTGTGGATGGGCACAACCTTAGCCAGTTTCTATTTGTCAGGGAATACGCCCTCATTTAACGAATTGCTTAAAGTTATGTGCAGAAATTTAGAGCACCAGTCCGCATATCGCAATAGGAATGCATTCGGGATGCCGTCTGGGCCACAAGTTTATTTAGTGTCTAGCGCTAGTAGGCATGCAAAAGATTCCGACCTCAGAGACCGTAACATTTGTTTTCAGGGTGGACACTTTGTTTAATTACCTTCTACATTGACCTTCTAAATTTGTACTGTAGTTGAGATGCTCCGCATAGTGTAAATAAATGATTACTGCAACTTATAATTAGCCGACTAGCAGTGGCATAGCCAGGAGGTCAGCTTATGGGACTTCAGCACCCCCCCCCTCCCCCACACACACGCACACGCCCCAACATCCCAGACACCTTGGCCCTTCCTTGCCAAATATTCCTGGATATGCCTCTGCCCACTAGAGATTTGATCAGGTTGCAGATAGCCAGAAAGTTAAGAACACAAGAAATCGAAGGGTTCTAAATACAGGCACTCTAACAATGCATTAGACATGATTTTTTGCTGAATATAATCGACATGCTGGGTGTTCTTGATGCAACCATTTTGTTTTGGTTTCCAAGAGGTGGTTACTTGTCAAGCTACACTAGGTAGCTTTTTTTTCCCCAGCTCCTTTTTTGCAACTATGTAGTTGGGAAAATTGAATCAAATCTAATTTCTGCTATTTTTCTAATCCTCCCCACATCCTTCAGGTCTGACTTCAAAGCTGGACTACATCAAGAGCCTGGGCATGACCACGCTGCTGCTCAACTCCATCTTCCCCACCGCTCTGGGCAGCGGGGGCACGACGGACTTCTCCACGGTGGACGAAGGCCTCCTGGGCACCCTTCACCAGTTTGAAGCGTTGGTGAACGCCACCAAGGAGCGGGGTGAGTTGAGATGGAACTGGTGGGGCACATCTCTCCTGCTCTGTCTTGTCTTCCCTTCGTCAGCCGAGGGTTTCTGCACTCATATGCGGAGCGCATGTCCATCTTCCTCTTGCACCGGGGTTGCGATGATGTCAGAACAATAAGCTCCTATTGGCTGATTGAAAAAAAAAAAAAAAAAAATAGTGGGTAGACTCTCAAGAGAACTAATGTTAAGGTCTACCCACCATCCTTTCAATCAAAGCCAATTGGAGCTCGGTGTTGTTCTGATGTCACTGCAACTCCTGTGCAAGAAGCAGACGACTTGCTCTCCGCATTGTCTGTTGCAGGGTTAGAATAGCGGCATAAGCCCCTCCTCCAAAGATCTCTGCTCCTCATGATTGGTGGTTTTTCCCTCTCCACTCTCCTCCTCTCCAGCCTTCACTCTGCTGAAGTGGAAAGGATGCAGGGCTTTGTGGGAGGAGCTTGCACTGCTTTTCTTTTCTCAATCTGCAACAGACTACAGATTGAAGACCTCTCTACTATAGTCGGTGAGCGGTTAAAAATGCAGTGAGGCTTCGCCTTCGGTGCAAGCTTTCTACAGTAGACTCGCAGTAATTCAAACTCCAGGAAGCCACAAATTTTGTTTGAATTATCAGAAGTTGGAATTATCAGAAATTCATCTAAATATGATATAAGGTAAAATTATGATTTGCCTTATGAATGGCTGCACATACAAAGCAGATATTTGATGATATCCTCTACTTAGGCCTACTGATCATAAGCAGGTATGCCTCACATGAAACTTTTGCGAAATGTACGGCATAAGTTTATTTATCCCTCAAAAATGTTGTTTGTCGTGGACCATTTAGACAGCACATGACAACTCAAAACCAAATTAAGTTTGTTTATTGGGCCAAGTAGTAGTCTATAGTGAACTATTAAGCAGGGGACAGATGAGCGATAAAAATGGGCACCGTGCGACATAGCAACTCGCGCGGACGCTGTGACGTGGATCTATGCCACGCCGCCACGTCACAGCGTCTGCGCAAGTTGCTGCGGAACTTTCCTCATGGTGCCCGTTTCCATAGCTCCTGTGTGCCCTGCTTTTGCCCCGTTGAGTGCGCTTCTCACCGGGCACCGGTGCACTGCAGAGAAGCAACGGAAGGAAGCTCCGCAGGTGTTGCTTCTCCGCAGTGCACCAGTGCTCAGCGAGAAGCACTTTCAACGGGGCCACGGGAACAAAAAGTATGAACTTTAACGAAGTAGAGAGCTGGGCTAGTTGGTGGAAGTTTAACACAGTGAAGGTATAACAGCGCGTAACAACGGAAACCAGGAAAACATAAAAGGCACACTCAACCACATATGCGCCACTCAAACTGTATCGTCACAAATGGCTTCATCATCAGTGCATTGCTAGCCCCCCATTCATAGTAAAAAAAAGCACTTCTATTTCTGATAGCGCCACCGATGGCTTGCTGACACATTGCGCTCCGTAATTAACAATGTGGAAGGCCTCTGTCACTTCTCTCGTCACCTTATCTCAGTGCATTCTTAAGAAAGCGGTCTCATTGAAGGATGGTTTGCACTTGCAAGGCCTGCAGCGTACCGATAGGTGGCCACCAACCGTCTTGAGTGACATTTGAGTAAAATTGACTAGGTCATTGAGAGGGCTCTAGGCACAACCAAGGTTAAAAAAGTGGTACGTTACATTGATGATTTTTAGGGGCGAAGCTCCTTAGGGGCTAGCCATGTCCGTCCGCCGTAGGCCCGGCGTCGGGTGCTCGTGCTTCTGCTCGTGTAGGGAAAAAAAAAAAATTGGAAAAAAAAAAGATGAAAAAAAATTATGAAAAAAGAAAAAGAAGAAAAAAAAAAGAAAAAGAAGAAAACCACACATTTTCCTACTGACATGAATGAAAAGGCTCAAAGAAAAAGAAGAAAAAAAAGAGTAGGGGGTTCTGAGATGCCATCCCATCTGTCTGCTTAAAAAAAGAAAAAGAAGGAAACCACACATTCTCCTACTGACATGAATGAAAAGGCTCGGCATGCTGCGGCTCGGCGTCTACGCAGACAAGCACCACCAGAGCTTCGCCCCAAGCAACATCATTCACCACGTGGAGATGCGGTCAATTTTTTGGTGTGGCTTGAGGGCTTTTATGGTGCAGTTGCATCAGTGTCTAATGTGTTAACAATTTTTGAGGAGTGTGGCGGGGGCCTCAGACTCTCTGTCGAGGTTCCTAAGGAAGGGTTTTACAGTTTTTAGACTTTTATGTGCGTTTCGACGGTAGCCACGTGCGCTGGTACTACAGCCCTCGATCCAAAAAGGCAATTTTGGACTACAGGTCCTCATATTCTAAGGTGATCAACAGGGGCATAGCAGTCTCGGGTCTGGAGGCGGCCCTGAAAGTTGTGCTTTCACACTGTCAGTGCTAACTTTTGGGTGCAGTGTGGTAGACTGAGAGAAGCTGGGTTCCCGTTGGCCCTGTTGAATGAAGTTGCCAGTACGCTTGTAAAGAAGGTTAAAGGGGTTCTTTCATCTAAGAAAAGTGTTGATAGGAGGAGGACTGTTGTCATTCCCTACCTGCACAAGGTATCTCATAGTTTAAAAAAAGTAGGAGGCCGGTATGGCATCCCGGCTGTGTTTTCGCCCCCCAGAGAATGAGCCAAATTTGTTCGAGGGTCAACTCGAAGGCGGAGAGGCTACAGAAAAACAGTTGTAGCAAAAAGCATGCCAAACCGTTTGTGTCTTGTACTTCAGGTGTTGTATGCAAGGTACCCCTTTCTTATGGTGAAGTATGTTTTGGACAAACTGGTAGATACTTAAATGACAGGCTCAGGGAGTATGACTATTCCCTGAGAGCTACAGTTGGTGGCCATCTATCGGTGCACTGCGGAACTTGCAAGTGCAAACCGTCCTTCAATGAGACTGCTATCTTAGGAAAGCACCGAGATAAGGTGATCAGAGAAGTGACAGAGGCCTTCCACATTGTTAATTACAGAGCGCAATGTGTCGGCAAGCCATCGGTGGTGCTATCAGAAAAAGAAATGTTTTTTTCACTATGAATGGGAAGCTAGCGATGCGCTGATCGATGAAGCCGTTTGTGACGAGACAGTTTGGGTGGCGCACACGTGGTTGAATGTGCCTTTTATGTTTTCCTGGTTTCAGTTTTCACTATTAAACATTTAGTTCTGAGTCAGTAGCACTCATCCTGTGCTGTGTGTTCCTTTTCTTACTCTTCGTTGTTACGCCCTGTTACACTTACACCGTGTTAAAAAGTATGAATTATACGAAAACACCGTTCGAACTAAGCGGCTTATAAACCTAAATTTTGAAATTTGTTTTTAATTAACCAGAAGTAGGAAATATCAGAGTTCGAATTATTGCGAGTCTACTGTACCTCCGACGGTGCTTTGGCGGCTCTCGAGAATGCACGGCCAAAGCACCACTGAAGGCAATGAGCATGTGCTCGAGGCAGAACTTCACTGCATTCTTAACGTGTTGCCGCCTCCAGAGAGCAAGCAGAGGCAGACAGTTGCTGATGTGACGAGTGCAGGTTTCACACGTTTTATCGACGGCGAAGTTCTGGTTTGGGCGCGATTCTCTCCAAGCGCTTGTGGTAGGAAAAGGAAAGGTTCACGCCAGGTGTTCGTTATCACCTCTATGGTCACCGACGAGACGAGAACGGCGGGGCGGTCCTTCGGTCGTCGCGCCTACAGCGCTAGCTTCCTACCTTCGGTAACTCTTTGTCGTCTCGCGAGCTTCAAGTATGCACGCGCAGCCAAAGCACGGAGGAAGGCAACGAGCACGTACTGGGGACTAGGCATCCGAAAGAGGCAGCCTGTCATTCTCAACTAGTCGGTGACCGTAGCGTCGTTCTTAAAGAGGAGAGTGAGGAACGACGCTCGCAGTTTGAGAACCGTGCCGATGAGGGGGGCCGAGGTGTCACGCCTCCCCTTCCCCCGCACCAGACATGCACCTGGTCCTGGAAGTGCTGCCGGGGTTCACGGACGCCACCCACCCCTGGTTCGCCAGCAGCGCCCGGAAGGAGAACGGCTTCGACGACCTCTACGTGTGGCGGGACGGAGCTGGAGGGGACGACAGCAAACCCCCCAACGACTGGGTACGTGGACGGACCCTTGAGCCGCGGTCGCGCTGCCTCTACGTCGCGCAAAAGAGTCGAGCGTATTCGAAGCCGCTTCGTACGTATGTGTGCTTCGAACAATTCTACAGGAAGTTCTTGTATGACCAGTGTGACAATGTGGTGCGACGATATTAACGTGAAAAGTATTTTCAACTTGTATTTTTTTATATTGTTTACCTTAGCGCAAGAGAGGAGACGTTCCACTTTCCCCCGGAATGACGCGATTCCGCCGTATAAGCGCAAAGAAAATAAAACTGGTCGCTTGCCGGCCTGCAGCCGTGTATAGCGGTCGTGGGAACCACGTTGCGACGTCGCCGGGGGGGGAGAGTACCATTGTTCTAAATTGGACAAGTTGCGCAATTTCTTGCTTAACTTTCGTGTCAAGTCCTATAGAGCTCTCGTTTTAGCGCGCTCATATTTTGTAGAGCGTTTGTGGCACTGCCTACTTGCAGTCAGCAAAACTATTGCCCCCTCCGCTGCTACCGTCCCCGAGGTGAACCGGGTCTGTTTGATGAATGGAGAAGGGTCTGCATTGGCATTCTCTTTTCTCTCGACTTTGAGACCGATGAGAGAGATGCTTCTCGAAATTTCAATGTAGACGATGTTCTGGATGAGTCCAGATGTTGCCCGCACCCCTTTTTGTGAAACGGGCCCAGGTGGGGGCATATAAGTCTCGAGCCATGGTTAGGCAATGTTGTAGGGAACTTTGGGGAAAACTTAGACTTTCCTTTTTTCTTTTCCAGACGATGGCGGATGGGCAGCCTGCCTGGAGCTGGAACAGTGACCGTAGCCAGTTCTTCCTTCACCGGCGTGGCGTCACCAAGCCGGACCTGAACCTTCGCAGCTTCCAACTCCGAGAGCATTTCAACGTAAGAACCTCACCTTTTAGGCTCGTTCCTGAATGAACCCCTGCTGTTTCCCACCTCGGGGAATGACACATCACACTTTTCCAGTGAGACAGTCACTTGTTGATGGTCATAGTGGCAATCCGCAATTATTATCGCGAGGTCGCCAGTGGTAAAACTTGCCATTCTGGCAACAAACAAGAATCTGTTTCCACGTGAGATGCTCGAGGCAGTGGCCATCGAAGTACATTAGCACAGTGTCCATCACTATCCACACCAAAGAAAAACAGTATTTGCAGTGTGCCATGCCCAGATGACAGTCCATCACAATCCACGGCAAAGGAAGACAATATTTGTGGTGTGCCACGCCCAGATAACTCGTAGGAAGAGCGTGTAACGGTAAATTTAATCATTTTCTCGTATAAATATTATTAAAAACTAATGGTTAATTTATGTATATACGAAGAGCTTGTGAAAAAGACGATTGCACATGCAAAGAAGCGTACTAAAGCAAAGTTGTTAGTTAGCTGTTATCTATTGTCCTGTCCTTTCTACGTATATTTCTGTAAGTTGAAGCTGACGCATCACTAGCACTTGGCTACTTCGTGATGAAGACTAACGTTCAGGGAACCTGTTAGAGCTTTGTGCCACCAGGATGCCCACAGGATCTAGAATCTCTGTTTGCCTTTGAGCACAAGGGCAGCAGATAGTCACGATGTAACATTTTTTTCGTGTAGCTCTAAGCATACATTCTCTTTACTGGATTTTTCAGACCAAATAGTTAGGAGGAACATTGGGAAGTTTGAGGATTTGCTAATGGCTTTCCGAGTCGTCCATTCCTGTAAGCTAATGTGCGTGTCTAGAAAAAGAGGAAGTTATATAAAAACTGTGTGGAAGCTGTTGGTACAGCACTGGTTCACATTGTGCTTTCAGTGTTCACGTTGGACTTGTGCCAACATGCCACAGTGGTCAGATCTGTGAGTAAGCAAGGTTTTGCCAAAACATTTAGCTTGAACAATAAAATCTGTTTCATCAAAGCATAGCTTCGATGGGTGTGCAACTATTGCTCAAACTCTGTTAATTACAGCAGTTGAATAACAGCGATCAGTGTCCCAGCTCAGCTACCGTCTCCACAATGTGCGCAAGCATCTGTTGAGAGGCATAGCATCAGGGTCGAACGTCTGCACCGCCTAGTTCCTTCATCTTTCTCTCTTAGAGTTGGAGTTCATTCCTGCCTTTGTTCATCCAGGAGATCCTGCGGCTCTGGCTGGACCGTGGCATCAGTGGTTTCCTGGTTTCCAACATGACAGAGGGCAGTGCGAGCGTGAGTGTTCCGTTCTCTGGCATGCACCGTGTCTGCTTAGTTTTAGTACAGGGCACACTGTGCGACACAGCCCAAGTACAGGACTTGAGCTGCAGATAGTGTTTCTGATGTATCACAATATGCACTTCAAGAAAGCAAGAACGCTCAAGGAGAGGCATGGAGAAGGAGGGTCATTGCAGTACCGTACTTAGCAATTCCCGCACTGTTTATGAATGAGTGTCGAACGTTTACTTCTATGAAACAACGGGCGAAGGACAGAGCCTTTTGTTGCCGTGAGGTTGGTGTGCAAAACATGATACTCCGTTGCAGCAGAGACGGTGATTTCATGTAGAACGACTTGTATCTGCCTTGCCATCTTCTATGCTCCGTTCACCCCTAAGCTGACAGTGCGGTGAAAGCCATGTGCTCGTCGGAGCAGTCATGCTACTTCTCTCACCACATGATAGTGCTCCTTTCCGTAGCCACACGCAGAAAGTATGGTCAGGCGATGAAGGAGAGGTTGCTCATTGGTCCGGTGAGCTCGTACGTAGTTCCCACCACACTGTTAGCTTAGAGAATGGGGTGTAGCGGTCTTCCATAGATAGCAGTGATTGGCAAAGTAGGTAAGCAAGCCTCGTACTAAACAGCGCCGGTGTATGGCGAGCAATGTTGTCTGATACCACAGTGTGGGTTGGAACAAGACGGATATGTTCGACACAACCATGTGAGCGATACAACCACGTGCCTTGTACTTTGCAGTTGCGGTGTTAGCTTGTCTAGAAAGTTTCAGAGCAGTGTATTTTCGGCCGGCACAGAACACGCAGGAAGGAGACATCCCTGAAGTGGTGGTGCTGCTGCAAGATTGGCGCGAGCTTCTGACCAACTATTCGGATAGCCACGACTCTATGCACAGGTGGGTTGGTGCTTGAGATGGGTGTCTGGCTTTGGGGTGTCGTGCTCCGGGGTGTTGCTCTTTGGGGTGTCGAGTGTTGTTACGAGACAATTTCTCATAGATAGTAAGAATAAATTGGCTCCTACCTGAAGTGGAGTGCAACTCGCGCCCTCTTGGTGGTCAGAGCAAAAACCTGCCTGGTCCAGGATTCAATCTCGGGTCCCCTCTAAGAATAGCAGTGCACTTACCTACTCTTGGAATGGTCCTGGGATTGAATCCTGGAGCAGGCGGATTTCTTCACTGACCACCAGACTCGTAGAGGGTGAGAGTTGTGCTCCACTTCGGGTGGAAGCCAATTTATTTTTAAGTAAATCTTTGATCTCTCAAATACTGCAAAACCTTCAGTCTAGTTATAGCTTAGTTCTTAGATTACTTGGCTTGGTATCTTTTTGTTACGCCATGGGGAAGTTCAGAGACAAATTGAAGCACTAGAGGCGCTCTACCGATGCTGGATGCGTCTACTTTCATAAAACAGCCCTGGATGCGTCTACTTTCATAAAACAGCCCACTGAATAGGAAGAGTAAATGGACAATTAGAAAATTAAACATAAGACCAAGGGGTCACAATATTTTGGAATAATTGAAACGGCGTGTGAAATATGCTGTATCTGGTTTGAAAAAATTGTCTGTATTTTCCAACAAGTTTTACAAAAGAAATCTTTTCATTCTTTACTCTTTTTTTTACTCCTACTTGCTTCAGCGCTGCTTGTGGTTACAAAATTTACTATGGTCGACACCGCCAAAGTTTTCAGGCCAGCAAGCTTTGGCAGCCAGGAGTTGAAACGCTGCGACGACAGCAACACTCATGTTGACTCATACCTTTTGTAAGTACAGTGCAATCCACTTATAACGATACCGCATGTAACGATGTATTGCTTATAACGATCAGTTTCCACAGTTTCTACACTAGAAACGACCAGTTTCTAGTCCAGGTACACTAATAATCAGTTGAAATTTTTGAAATTTCGGGTTTTCTCGTTATTGTCGTAAGTGGATTGCACCGTACATCTACGACCAACCGCTAGGATCCCAACATCTCTCAGCACGGCGCGCCGACTCCCACGACGTTGCTTGTTGCCACCCGGGGTATATTTTACTTTTAAAATAAAAATCATTGCTATTATTATTACTTCTGGCACGTGGGCAGTATAGGACGCCAAACACGCCATTCGAAGATGCTTTCCAGGCATTGTAGCTTATCTGTGAACCGTGCGGCGACCCGCGCGGTCGTAAATGCAGGCTGCTGGCGGTGGAGGCCCTCGGAAAGCCCGCCGAAATGTCCCGGCTGTACGGCTCGACGGACGAGCCCCTGGCCGACCTGGTGCTGAACGGGGAGTTTGCCCGCCGGTCAGGCACTCTGGATGCGCAGGCCCTCGACGACCTGGTGCACGAGGCGCTGAATGCCACCACGGCCGAAGGTCAATGGCCGTCCCTCGTGGTAAGTGGAGAGGGCGTCCGGCCTCGCACGTATGGCAGTTGGTCGTCTATTGCCACATGTAGAGAGAGAGAGTGAGTCAAAAGTGTGTCTGGCCTTGCACATATACATCGGTTGGTTCTCTGGAGCTGCGTGTAGAGGGGGCTAAAAAGACAGAACGGCACCAAAGCCCTTGAATGACTCTGAGGCGGGAACTGCTGCGTTTCCCTCTATACTCGGTGTCGGCGTTTTAATGCGTTGCTTTCGAGGCCAGTATTCCGTATTTGCTCCCATAATGAACATACTTTTTTTCACGAAAAATACACATATTTGGGGGGTGCATTCATTACGCACCCCCCAAATATTACAAATATGACAAGTACGACAATTGCACTTCGTGCAAATGTCATATTAGGTGCCAATGCGACACTGCAAGGTACTGTGCCACGTCTTTACTGACGGAGGCACACCCACAGCTGGTCGTGGGCACGCCACAGTAACCATGCTTTATAAATTGCTAACGTTTTTAGGGCGCTTTCAGCGTGCCTTTTGCGGAAGGAAAAGCGCCCTACGAAGCTCACTGAACACGGAGAGCAATGCGACCCTTCTTAGGCCTAACCACTTTCACGATTTCTGTCCTAAAGCGGAGCACGAATGACGGCGTGTTTGTTGACATCAACGCATCTGATAGGCGAATGTCCGGGGCTGGGCGATTCCTCGACCCAAGCTTTGTCAAGTGTGTGCGCCGCTCGGTTTCACGGTTGATCACTTCCACAGCTACGCACCTGCAGCCATTACGAGAGCGGCTTGGCTTGGCTTGGCTTGGCCTGACCGCTTGGCGGCAGAAGAAAATTGGCTTGGTGGCTAGCTAAGTTGGACGCATTTTGAGACTCGCAGAGCCGAAAATTGGAGGTGCATTCATTATGCGAGGGGGAAAAAAGTCCAAATATTGGTACCGGTTGTGGAGGTTGCGTTCATTATGCGAGTGTGTTCATTATGCGAGTAAATACGGTAGTTTCCTTGTTGCTGTCGGAGCTACTTGCACGAGCGCACGGCTTGGTTTGCAGTTCTCTTTGCATGAGGGCACGTGCAAATGAGATGCGAGACAAAGCCATCTGCTCTCGCAGCACGTAGCCTTGTACCACATATCAAACTCATTTTCTTTATCCTATCCCTTACCCTTATTGTCCATTCGCAAGTTCGTCCACTTCTTTTACGAGGGTTGTCGTAACGTCGGAGCGCCGAGCTCCGATTGGCAATGATTGAAGGATAGTGAGTAGACCTCAAAGCAAGCAGCCTTGAGGTCTACCCAGTATCCTTCAATGAGAGCCAATCGGAGCTTGGTGTTCTTACATCACCACAACCTCTGCAAAAGAGGCAGATGAACCTGCACTCCAAATTGCAAATATCGTTTTAGGATGTTGACTGCAAACCTTTCGCGCGAGATTCGGACGGTTGACGAGCATTCCTGCCGTTGTCTCGCAGCTGGGTGCCAAGGGTGTCCCCCGTCTGGCGTACCGGGCGAGCGAGGATCTCCTGGACGGACTTCACATGGTGGCCGCGTTGCTTCGAGGGACGCCCCTGTTCTACTACGGCGACGAGCTGGGAGTGCAAGGAGACGTACGTTTTGGCCCTCTCTCGCCGTTCGTCTAGTGCGTGTCAAGGCGACACCTCCTCGATGACGAAGTCGTAGCACCGGATCTAGCCGAGGCTAGCGCATGCCGCAGGTCACGAGTATGGTGCCTGAAACGAGTCTTCCACTGGCGTGTTTGGCTATCTTACTGCTTGTGCATCTAAGGTGGTTTCGGGGTGGCTGTCAGGTGTCGCAGTCCTGGCAGTTACAGTACATCCTCATTAATTTATACTCCAGAAAGCCACGAATTTTGTTTTAATTATCGGAAGTTTGAATTATCGAAAATTCACCTAAATACGATGCAAGATAAAAATGATTTGTTGTGTGGATGGATACACGTGCAAGGGAGATGTTTCACGATTTCCTCTACACAGGCTTACCAATCATGAGCAGGTATGCCACACATGGAACATTGGTAAAATGCATGACATGTTTATTCATCCCTCAAAAATATTGTTTATCGTGTACTGTTTAGACAGCAGATGACACCTCAAAACGAAATTAAGTTTGCTCTTCCAGCGAAAACGTTGTCTATTGTGGACCGTTAAGCGGGAGACAGATGAGCGATGAAAATGGGCACCGCGCGGCAGCTTCCACGACAACTTGCACGGATGGCGTGACGTGGACTTGTGCTATGCCGCCAAGTCGCAGCGTCCACATAAGTTGCTATAGAAACAGCCGCACGGCGCCTGTTTTCATAGCTCGCGTGTTCCCGGCTTTAGCCCCATCGAGTGGCCTCTTGCCGAGCACCGGTGCACTGGGAGAAGCGGCACCCGCGAAAGCTTTCTGTGTTGCTTCTCTGCGGTGCACCAGTGCTCGGAAAGAAACGCGCTCGACGGGGCCGCGAGAACAAAAAGTGAATTGCACGAAAATGCCGTTCGAATGAAGTGGCTTATAAATACATGAAAAACAGCGGGACAAACCAAAAGTTGTTTGAATTACCCAGAAGTATGAAATATCAAAGTTTTAATATTTGGAGCGTACGACAGTTCTAGAAATTCCACCGAAAAGAGGCAACCGGCCACGCGCATTGCCGTCGCCGCAGTGCCCAAACGCGCCGTTGCAGACGCTTCAGCGGGCCGTTGAGCCGAGAGCGAGCTACGGCCGAATGGCGGTGGCACGGCCGCAATCCTGGCACTTTAACGACGTATGCCGTCAAGCAGAAATCTAGGTACCCTTTTGAGGACGCTGTAAACACGCCCGTCGGGGAGATGAGCTTTGTTCAGCGTGGGCACGGGCATTGCGTCGGAGGACACGAATGCCGGCTCGAACGCCGACTCCGATCTCTGTCCCATGCTGGCCTCATGTGGGTGGCGTGGAAAATCTGGCAATACGGGCGTGTCAGCTTTAGGAGGTGTCGGTTGAGGTGCGGTGACTCTGCGAGTTAACGAGACGACTGTCTCGAGACTGGGATGTCGTCTGGGGTGGACGGAATACTGCCAAGACTTTCACGTGACTTGTGCACTCCCTATATGTGTTACTTCTGCGAAGTGATCCCCGGTGTCTCATGAAAAACTATCATTTAGGTTGTTCGGTCGCTTGTCGCGGATGGTGCAATTTGCACTTCAAGTAATGCTGCACACTTACCGTAAAGTTCCGAAAGAACGCCCACCCAAAATGAAGAGATAAATGGTGAAAAAATCGACCGCACCTCCACGTGGTGAATGATGTTGCTTGGGGCGAAGTTCTGGTGGTGCTTGTCTGCGTAAACGCCGAGCCCCCTAGCTACTTTTTTTAAGCAGACATGGGATGGCATCTCAGAGCCCCCTACTCTTTTTTTCTTCTTTTTCTTTTTTCATAATTTTTTTCATCTTTTTTTTTTTTCCAATTTTTTTTGCCCTACACGAGCAGGTGAGCATGTGCTCACGTGCTCGTGAGCACGTGATCTCACGAGCAGAAGCAAGAGCACCCTTTTCATTCATATCAGTAGGAGAATGTGTGGTTTTCTTCTTTTTCTTTTTTTAAGACGACATGGGATGGCATCTCGGAACCCCCTACTCTTTTTTTTCTTCTTTTTCTTTTTTCATAATTTTTTCATCTTTTTTTTTTTTCCATTTCTTTTTTTTTTTTTTTCCCCTACACGAGCACGTGAGCATGTGCTCACGTGCTCGTGAGCACGTGATCTCACGAGCAGAAGCACGAGCACCCGACGCCGGGCCTACGGCGGACGGCGGACGGACATGGCTAGCCCCTAAGGAGCTTCGCCCCTAAAACATGGGGTGGGCTATCTTTGGGGACGCCACAGCAAAACTTTCAAAAACCGGCTACAAACCACGTGACGCGAGAACTGATACCGCAGATCCGCGTTTCACAATGCGATAAACGCAGGAATTCGCTACGAACTCCTGCGTCACGGGAAAGGATACCGCAGCTTGCGGACGCAGCATATTCGCATTTAACTGTGCAAAGGACCCGCGGAAATCCGCCGAGAACTCTCATATCACTGGAACGAATGCCGCAAATCACGGATGCAGCAGATGCAAGTTTTATGGTGCAATAAGCACCATAAAACGGTAGCGGGTTCCCGTGTGCAATAAGCACGCCGGAACCCGCTACAAACTCGCCTGTCACAGGAGCCGATATCGTGCGTGCAGATCGTGGACCAAAAAAGGCAGGATTCAGCTACAAACTTGTATGTTACGGGAAACAAATACCGCAGATCGCGAACGCAGCAAAATCGTATTTCACGATGCAATATACATGTGGGACCAACTCGCGTGGAATGGAGATCGCAAACGCAGATCGCGAACAAAAACGCGGGAATCCGCTAAAAACTTTGTCACGGAAACGGATCTTGCAGATTGCGGACGCAGCAGATTCGCATCTCACAGTGCAACATACACGTGAGAACAACTCGCGTGTTATGGGAGCCGATATTGCATGCGCAGATCGTGGACAGAAACGCAGGAACCCGCTATAAACTCGCTTGTCAGACGTGCCGGTATAGCAAGTTGCGCGCTTGATGCGATTCCCGTCGGACATTGCGTGACCTCCGACGGAAATCGGGTGGTAGGCGATGTTTCGGAATATTTAAGTTACAGATATTTAACCAGAAAAACGGGATGGGCGATCTCTCGGGGGCGGGCGTTCTCTCGGAACTTTACAGTAAATTTTTTTTTTTTTGTCCGTTTGGATAGGTTATTGATTTCTCGAGCTGTACTTTCCCCGAAAAAAAATGAACAAAAAATAATGTGGGTTTTAAGTTGCATGCAGTGTGCTGGCTCAAGAGGTACTTTTATTTGGAGGAAAACGTCGCGGGTGCATCGGAATGAGAATTGTTTTGTCAGCCTCCCATCACCTGGAAGGAGTGCAAAGTAGCACATTCACTGCACTTCTCTGTGTGGGAGCATTGACTCGGAAAGCCTTATCCACGGCTCTGTTTAAATTGCATCTCACTGCGTAAATATTGCATTAATCTTTTTTGGGGTGGGGGGTTCTATATTTGACATGAGAGTTGAATAATCAAAAACATTATTTTTTAGCGTTCGATGTCCTTTTAAAAGGAGTGGACAACCCATTAGCTTGGAACAAAAACGGAACTTTACCATTGTAGGCACATCTTGTGGCCCGTGAAGTCTCTCAGTAATTTATGTATTAAATCTTCAGGGAGCAGCTGCCAAGTAGTTACTGAGTGACCAAGATGGCAGTGACACTTGAATCTCTTAACAGCTAAGATATGTGAGATAATGTGACTTCAAATTGTGTGCATGTGCATTTTGACATGTGAAATATTACATCCATCCCACATAAACCTAGTAGGTTGTTTTTTTGTTTTTTTTTTTGCAAAATAGAAATTACTTTGTCAGCACTTTCCCTGTCAGGTTCATCGGATGAACCTTGTGTTTCTTTTCTTTTTTTTGGGGGGGGGGGGGGGGGAGCTGATGTTCTCTCTTTTCTTTTTTTTTTTGAGTAGGGTATGTGTACTCATGCTTGTAGTTTTGGGAAATGGATTCCCTGCACGAGAATTTGAGCTGCAAATCAAATCTCAGTAATTAGTAAGTAAGCCCGTTGTTTCTGACTATGTTTGAACGGGCACACCGCAAAATTCCATAAATGATGCCATCCCCCAAGATGTTTTGCAGTATGGCACGCTTGTCGTGGCTAAACAAAGTTTGTGAATGAGACGGAAGTGTTTAGAAACATTTGACCTTTTCTTCCTGCACTACAGTAATGGTGCCATATGTTTTTCTTTTCCTTTTGTGACGCAGTTGCAAGATCAGTCAAAGGACTACGTCATGCAGTGGTATCATCCCAGCGACTCGGAAGGGCCCAGTGTTACCAGCGTTGAGGTAAGCGACATCCTTTTGTCTTCACGGTTGAGCAACTTTGGGAGTTAAAATAGTTTGGGACGTTGCAGTTCTTTGGCCTGGATTGCACCTGTCCGGTAAAATTACTGTTTATAGCCACGGATTTGCATCTGAAGCCTTATGCTACAACTCTGAAATCTCTAGTCTACTACTGGCTTTTTCCGATTTACCAATGGCTCGTCATCATTACAATCAAGACAGACTGGAGCCAGAATGAAGCAATCATTAATCGGGACTATGTGCCAGAGACCCTGCTTCTGACTCGTATAACTTGCAGCATTAAGCGACCAGAAATTGTGAAAACGTACAGTCCCAACAGACTTCCTCAGAAAGTGAAAGCTTAGACCTTGGTAGAAGTCGTCTGGAGTTCTCGCTTTTGGTGCTCGTTTGACGTTTGTACGATGGCGCTGTTGCGGAATTCAGGCGCAGAGGAACGAGACCAACTCCCACCTGAAGGTGGTGCAGCACTCGGTGGCCCTCAGGGAGAAGCTTGCGGTGCGTCTGGGTTCGACGGTGACGTCGGTGCTCAACAACGGCACCGTGTTCACCATGCTGAGGGTGCGCAAGGGCACCCCGGGCTACCTTGTGGTGGTGAACACCGCTCACGAGCCGGTGAGTGGCTCAGTCCTGCGTGTCTCTCATTGCCATGTCTGTTTCAAATCGTCTTGAGTAGCCTTGCGTGATGCATGGACGTGCTGCTTACGGTCGGTGCTGACTGGTTAGCTCTGAGCGATACAAGCGGGAGTCTCGTTCACGTAACCCGCAAACAGGTCTGCATGGGAAGTCACAACCGAAAATAGTAATTGCTCTCGTTGAAATCATCTGCTGGTACTTTTGACATGGGTCATCTCTGTCGCTTTGAGGCAATGTGCTGGCCTACAGATCCTCAGCTGGCAGGCTCTAATCCCGGCCGAGGTGCCCGCTATACGAATGAAGCTTATGGACCTTTTTCAAAATTTCAAAATAATGCATAGATTATGTGCGGCCGCCATTAGTTGAACGCGTGCACTGTTATGCGCGGGCATCAGGCCGGAAGCAATGAGACCAACTAATGGCGGCTGTGCATATTCTATGCATAATTTCACAATTTTGGAAAGGGTTCGCTTGGGGAGAAGGTACCGTGTAACCAAGATTTCAATCGCACACCGAAAGATCCCCAGGTAGTGGACATTAATCGTCAGCCCTCCGCTGGGGCGTGCCAGATGCCCTTAGTTCGGCATGTAAGGCATCCAAATTAGACTTTTTACTTTTGATGTGACCTCTGATTGTGCCAGACTTGCCCATGCCCTCGTTGGGATTGCTTGAATGAGACGTGGCTGGTTAGTTTCATACAAAGCGGCCATGGCTTGTCAGATGAGAATTTTATGAACCTAGCAAGCTAGAGCGTACTCGCTGAAATTGTGAGGTTTGGGTTAGTTTCCCATGATTCTGAAACCTACAAAACGAGCCCTTAGCGAGGCGTATATCATTTGGAACATTGTCTGGATGTTTCGAGGTTTGACAAAGGTGACTTTAATAAGTTGTTGTTTCTGTATTTTCTTTTTTTTTTCCTTCTTTATTGTTTTTTGCTCTTATCATTCTCTCATTTCCCCCTGGTTTTGCATGTTTATTTTCTAATTCCCTGTTTGTTTCCCTACCGCTTTTGTTTCCCCAATTTTCCAATTTCTATCTCGAGCTGCCCAACATGCCCCAAACCATTGCTAACCCTGCTACTTTTTTCCTTTTTCCCCTAGTATTTTTCTGCTCTTAATCATTTCCAAGTTTTCCCTTCGCTTCGCATGTTTATTTTGTGGTTCCCTGTTTATTTCCTTAAATATTTTATTTCTCTCCTAAATTTTCCTATTTCTTCTTCAAGGTGCCCATAATCTGCTCCTTCCCTAGTTCCTTGTTTTGTTTCCTTACCCTTTTACATATTTCCCTAGTTTTTTATTTCTCCCCGAGATGCTGTAGTGTGCCGGTTACCTAGTTCCTTGTTTGTTTCCCTTCTCTTTTTTTGTTTCCCCAATTTTCCTATGTCTTCCCCGACGTACCCGACGTACTGCCTCAAGCAAAAGCTTGACATGGTACCAGAGCAGGGTCCTGACATTAAACCTTCTCTCACTATAACACAATGTTTTGAGGTGTGTCCAAACTGTAGGGATATCATACTGCACCGCCCTGGCACCTCTGCCATTTCTAATGCCCGAAACCGTGTTACGCAGGTGACGGTGAACCTTGCAGAGGCGAGCTCGCACATACCAGAGTCTGGGCACGTGGATGTGGTGAGCACGTACTCGACGCGTGCTCTGCAGTCCAAGGTCAGGCTGGGCGAACTTTCCCTGGACCAGCACGAGGCCCTAGTGCTCCAGTTTGTGCCCATCTTCGAATGAGCAGACAGTCGTGGGTTGTCCTATACGTCTGCATAGCCAAGACGAGACAAATCTACTCGCAGCTGTTGACTTGGCTCAAGGAGGGGGCTCTCGGATCGGGTTTCAGATCAAAAGTGGAACAAAACTCTGGATCGGGCTTTGGAGCTAAAGTAACAACAAAAAAGTTTGCAAGATTTTTTTTTTGCTTTTTGCTTTGATTGTTTGACACGTTACTGAAGGAACATGATGCTTTGTGCCACACAAATAACTGAAACGACTCTATGAAGACAGGGTCATTTGGAGTAGAGAAAATAAAAAATAAAAAGATTAACTTTAAATTGCACAAGCAGTTTGACACATTACTAAGAGAATGACTGGACATGATGCTTTCCTGTGGTTTGTGCCACACTAAGAATTAAAATGACTCTGCGAATAAAGTTTTCTTCGCAATGGAGGAAATCTAAATAAAAAATGATTAACTTTAAATGGCACAAACAGGGAAGTAGATAGTGAACACTCATCTCATGTTTGTTTTTGCTCCTGAAAATTTGTTCCATTTTGCTTTACATACATCCTATGTGTCTTGTCAGATTTTTCAATTTTTTAATTTAATCTTTTTGCATATGATGCTTTCGATTTTTGAGACATTCGGTTGAAACTTCGCAGCTGAGTTGATAAAAGAGCCTTTTGTAAACACCGTAGCCAAGAGCATTAACAATGCGGAAATAAACATTAGTCTATGCATTAAAAACTGCGGGTGTCTTGCTACTTTATTTAGTATGGTTATAGCATTTTGGTGCATGTTTTACATCTTTGTGTGAATCTCATGTTTTAATTAGTCGTCTTTGAACCTCGTGACATTTTAAAAAAATGTTTAAGACATGAAATTTTTTACATCTGGACGACGAACATAACTGCTTGAAAGCGTGGTTACACTGTCTGCACCAGTCTTGGGCAGTAACAAGTTACTAGTAACGCGTTATCGGTAACTAGTTACTTTTTCCGGTAACTTTTACCTGTAACGCGTTACTCTTTAATACTGGTAACTTGTAACTGTAGCACTGTTACTTTTTTATTGGGTAACTGTAACTGTTCAGGCCGTTACAGTTACTTTTTTTTTACTATATAAATTGAACCCACTGCCGCGGACATGGAGAAATTGGCATCTTGAAGTATTTTTCTCCAAACTTCTCGCTGACAAAAAAAAAAAAAAAAAAGCGTGGCTACGCTATAAACAAACAAAAAACAGCCTGGTTCAGCCCACGACCGAGGATGTACGACATTCGAGTCAGCACAAAACCGGGAGATAAAGGAAGCGGCGCCCGCGGTGGTAGGGGCGGCAAACAATGTCTGTTTCACAGACTGTGGTTCACTCTTCTCTCGTGCGTACCATCTGTGGGTGTTGGTGGTCGTGCAATTTCTCCGAGTATTCCGTCTGGGCTATGTCTGGGATATGTCCGTGCTGTCGTTTTTACTACCAGTCGTTCGCCGTTTCCTCATCCCTAATAGATTACAAGAAAGCGGTCCCCAAATTGTGCAGAAAGCCGGCACTTGTTTAATTTATTATTTCTCTTCGAAGCCACACTAGTGAACACGACTTCCACAGTTGGCGTTTCGGACATAGACGCCGCGGTGGTCGTCGCACACTCGTAAAGCACCTGAAGCTAATTGTCCCCTTTCCGCCTATATTCTTTAGAAGCTGCTTGACATGCTATGTTTAGGCCTGCTTCCGAGTAAATACCAGAATCTAATTATGTGACCATCTCTGTCCTCATTCGTTTCGGAGTGAAAAATAAACCAAAACGTTCACTGACGCGGGCCGATCACAATTTTGAAAAACGGTTGATTTTAAGTTATAACAATTATTGCATATAAATTATGCACATCAAAATGCTGAAACGGCGAATGACGCAAAACAAATGTAACGAGAAAGTAACGGCGTTACTGTTTTTGCAGTAACTGTAACTGTAACACGTTACTTTTTGAAACCGGTAACTGTAACTATAACAGAGTTACTTTTTCTCTCTAGGTAATTGTAACTGTAACACTGTTACTTTTTACTGGTAACGTGCCCATGACTGGTCTGCACGACTTTCTTCTGCTCGTCTTGTTTTCGTCAAGGTGACTTTGAAAATCTGTTCAAAGCAGCAGTTTCATAATTTCCAGAGTTCCGACCACCCAACCAACATGGGTGAAGGAGTTGGTTTTTATTGCAGAGGACACTTTAAATCCCCTGTACGACATGAAGGTGAGCTCGTCCAAAGCAAGAGTTTGTTGCATATTGTGACTTGCTATTTTGTTTTAGTGCCTTTCCACAAAAGGAACTGAACCCCTTGCTCAATCGGCAGCTTGTCACTAGCTGTCGGAGCCGAGATTACCCATCCTTTGCGCACCTCTGGTTTGAGCACTGGGGAGGTAAAACTTGACTGCTCTCGCTGGTGCTATGACTGAAGGCCTGGGGTCACAGAAGTAGGAAGCTTCTGGAGGTGACATGGCACTACCAGAGGTGAAGCCGGGGGAAGACTTGCGGTTTGGAGGGACACGACGACGACCAAAACCTAAAAAGCAAAAGACCTATGGGCACCCTTGGGAGTGTCCCCACCGATCGCGACCTCTACTTCCGGCTTCACTAAAGCCAGTACGTTGACTCCTATTCCTACCTCCATGCCTAGGGGCCACTGTGGCCCGGGCAACAGCCGTATAGTGGGAGAGTTTGGCCAGTTTATGAGTTCATCGCCGTAACGCCCCTCTCCCGAGTGAGCCAATCGGCCTGCGGCGCAGAGGGGCGCGAGCACATGCGCGTAAACTCTCGTCTGCTCCCAGCTGTGCGGGAAATGCTACCATCTTTAATTCATTCGCCTGGTGGAATGCGTGGGATTGACATCCAAAGTTTGCTTTTTTCCTTTTATTTCGCTGGCTCTGGCAAGAAAATGAGTAATTCCTCAGCGGGTTAAAAGCTAATGAAAGAAATTTTCTCGACGTTTGACCGCAAACTTTTATTCGGGCGAAAAAGAAGTCTGCCCGTAGCAGATGATGCGTAGCCTCAACAGTGCTTTCTGCTGAAAGCGTATTTCGTCAAAATGGCGGTAGTTTCCTCTGCTCCCTCCTTCCTCTCTCGGTCCTTTGGCACTCTCCCCCCTTTCCTTCACTCTTCTACTCTCCAGTGCCTTTGTAGCTACGCCTACTAACCAGACTTTCCCAATATGCGGCTCTGGCCTGGGCCAGAGCCGTGAGAGTTTGGCCAGTTTATAATCTCGCTGCCATAACTCCCCCCTCCCGAGAGTGCCAATTGGCCCGCGGCGTAGTGCAAGCGGCACGTGCGCGTTTGCGTGAACTCCCAGCTGTGCGGGGATGGCTGCCATTTTCATTCATTCGCCTAGTGGAATGCATGGGATCGACATCCAAATTTCGCTTCTTTCCTTTTATTTCGCTGGCTCTGGCAAGAAAATTATATAGTGTTATTCTTCGGTGGGTTAGAAAGCTAACGAATAAAGTTTTCTCTGTTTGACCTCAAACTTTTATTTGGGCGAAAAACAAGTCGACCCGTAGAAGACGACGCGTAGCCACAACAGTGCTCTGCCACAAGCCACCGTAGCTCTGCGCCGAAAGCATGTTGCATCAAAATGGCTGCTCTTTCCTCTTGACTCCCTCCTTTCGCTCCTTCAGCACTCTCCCCCTTTCCTTCACTTTTCTCCTCTCCAGTGCCTTTGTCGCCCCACCTACTGGCCACACTGTCCCAATATTACGGCACGCCTGGACTATCCAGGCTATCCTTTGTTACCCCTAGTGTCACTTTTACATTCCTAGCAGTGCGATTCTTTGATCCGCCTAGAGGGAAGCTGGAACACTTCTTGATAAAAACGAGTTAGAGGTGAATTCTGACGTATTTTTATCCCGTGAATCTCTTCGTTTTCCTCGAAAATGTAACTAAACGGGAAAAACTATCGATCAATCGTGACGTCATACTAGGATCTTTGGGCCGCCAAGCGAGTGTCGCTCGTATATTCCCCCGCACGGACACCAGTCGTGACGTCTCTTCCTGACCTGTTTAAAATAGCAAGAGGGCGCGTGCATAGGTTTGACGGGCGCTGAAGATGCGCGAGAGCGGAGATTCCAAAAACTCCTAATATGACGTCACGCCCGAGAAGGAGGGGCCTCAGCGGTACTTTGAAAATTAATTTCTGAAGCTTCCGTGCACCAAATTGAAAATTAATCTCGATATTCATGATCCTGGAGACCAAATGAAGACTATCTACGTGTTTTTCCTCAAATACAGAGAGTACACATTACAGGGTGCGTCTACGAGGTGGGTGAGGTGTCGTTACTTTCGGTTTCGATCAACTTAACAAGTCAAATTTTGCCAAATGTTCAAGTTTGCCGACCCTGTCGAACGTTGGGGTTTCAGGTTCGACTGGACTGGTTCGATGACAGCAACGAGAACAAAAACTCGCGACCTCCAGAGTTTTTGCTAAGCTTCGCTAACTTTGACGGAATTTTGCGCACCTCGTCAACCTCGTCTGCTTGCCCGAAGATGGCAGCCTCCATTAGCAAAGCACGCCACACTGAACAACGCGACGCGGTGTTCCTGCACGGATGGCATCGCACGACGAATACACCGAATCTCCGCAATGCGTTTGCTGGGCTACCTCGCCGCGTCTGTGTCTGGCAAACTGCACGAACTCTCATACCTCGCCAAGAAAGGGGCAGCAATCTTCTCCAAATCGAATAACATCTACCGCAACCTGGCGCTCGAGCAGTGGATCTACGAGAAGGTCGATTTTGATCCCGGCTCACCGGGTCTGCTCCTGATGTGGGCTAACGCACCGGCGGTGGTGATCGGCAGGCACCAGAACCCGTGGGTGGAGTGCAGCCTGAATAACGCCTCCCGGTTTGGCGTCGACGTGGCGAGGCGGAACAGTGGTGGTGGCACCGTCTACCACGACGCGGGGAACCTCAACTGCTGCTTCATGGGTCACGAGCGAGACTACGACCGCAAGGCTAACCTGCGACTCGTCTGCGATTCTCTGAGAACTTGCTGGGGCGTGAATGCGTCCATCACGAGCAGGGATGACGTGCTGGTGCAGGACGCCTTCAAGGTGCCCTTCTGCTCTTGACCTCTTTGGCGTCTGCTACCGTCGCCGCCATTATGGGGCGATTGTAGCAGACGCCATTCAGCAGCGTTACTGGACTGTCTGTTATTATATGTACTTCGACGTTTTTTGAAACTACACGAGTAAATTACTGCCTCACACTCTCTACCTAACACTGCATGTCACCCAGGGTGAGTTGCTTTGCTAACAGTACTTCACAACTTTGAGTCTGCTTCATCATGCTGATGCACTTTTAACTACACCACTTTGTTATATCAATTGTATACAATTAAATTATTCTATTTAAGGATCCAGTTGAGGTGCTCAATGTGACCAGCATCCCATTGAAACCCAAAAGAAATGTGAAATGAGGGAGAAATGCCCTGTAGTAATTCATATATTTCTCAGAATCTTCACTTTCGAAGTGTGTGTCTTGTTTTTGCCAACAATCTTTCAGAAACATCTTTTTAGGAGTATTTGGTTAACATCTTCCTGAATCAGTTAACTATTGCGCATATCTTGCCAGGCCTGCCATTTTTATACCATTTCCAGATATCTGGCACAGCCTCCAAGATTGGCCACCAAAAAGCTTACCATCATTTCACACTCCTGGTCGATGTCAACACTACTACCCTGCACCAGGTCTTAGGAGGACGTTGTGTGAGTGACAACTTCCTAGCTCGATTTCACTGTGTTTTGTTTCTTTTGTTGTAATATGGGAGAAAATATATCGTAATCCCTACTATCATGCCCCTGTACTGTAGTCAGATGGACTGCCATAATAGGAAATTACAGCAAAACTGAAGCTTTAATTAGCCATAACAGGAAACAAAGCAAGTGCAGCCATTTGTTCATACCAGCAGCAGAGTCCCAGAGAAAATCCCACTAGAGATAAGCTCACTGGAGGAAAGCTCAGCAACATTGTGCGGGTCTGGAGAAAAGCTCACCAGTCTCTTGACAGACCCGGAGAAAAGCTCACATCAAAATAAATTTTTGTCTAAAGTGGTTGTCATTTTGTGCTTCGAATGAGCAATTTCCACCGCACTAGTAGTATTTATGCAACCTCTAAAACCTAAGAAAGACAAATAAAAAAAATCATATTGCTTGTTTATGGTAACAGTGTTACACAGTTCACATCAGGTCGCTCTGCTGTAGCCAGGGTAGAAAAAATAATAAAAAAAAACAATAAAATAAATTAAATTTTATTAATTTAAATAAGATTATTTGATTATTAATATGTTTTAAATCATTGTAGCTAGAAAATATTGATTATTTATCACTATATTGCATTTTAAATACGACAGATTGTTTGATCAGTTCTTCCGATCAGTGGAAACAATGTGGAAAAAAAGTATTACTGCAGTTTTAATAATTTTGTTTGTGAAAACACTGCCAAACTAGAACAAAAACAGCTTAGTATAAGTTGATAACAAAAAAAGCTGCATTTGCTTTTTTTTTTGCGACCTGATTTTTTTGCAATATGACATTACTTTCCCAGTTTTAGTTTCCGTCTTTCGCATTCTGGTTTGAATGCAAAAAATATGTGACATAACCGGTGAACAGAGACGAAGGTAGAAATAAAGCTCAATGCATCGATTTGCTCCAATAGAAATTTTTCTTGTGTGATGATTTTTTAAATTTAAATACAGAACATATGCACATAGAAAGCATCAAATAACAAACATAATATATGTATATATATATATATATTTTTTTTTTTTTGGGGGGGGGGTATTTTTGTGGGAAAGGTTTAAGTCATCCTAGTAAAACTGGCCTGAATCAAATCACAATTAAAATCTTGATTTTTATTCTCCACCCAGGTTGATAGCCCTTGTTCCGTGTTTTTCATCAACCCACCTCGCGCGAGTGTAACCATAATTTCATTCCGACGTAGCCTGGATATAGGAAATGCAACCTTTTTTTATTTTCCGTTTGAATGAGGCAAGAATTGAAACCACTTGCGTCTGAAACAAATGGTAAAATGTGAAGATTTGGCAATGGGGTGTCGGTATACTACATAAAAGGTCATTTAAAAAATAAATATCCAGAAACTACTCAAGCTGCGGACCTCTACACTGGTGATATCCCCCCCCCCTTGTTATTTTTCAATTGCGTGCTATTGAACTTATTTACTTTATTTTCGTCCGGCAATGCGCAACATATAAAAGACGTTTTTTTTATTTTAAAAATAAATTCTGCTAGGGAAGTACACAATGACCACATGCGCTCATTTGAATGAATGTATTTCACTTGAGTGAATGCTCAATTCTTAAATTCGTAGGTGAGCTTTTCTCTGCATCTGTCAAAAGGCCAGTGAGCTTTTCTGCGCTTCAGACAGTTTTGCGGCGAGTTTTTTTCCGGTGGGATTTTCTCCGGTGAACTTTTCTCCGCTGCCTCCAGTAGCCAGCGTCAGAAATTCACAGTCACTGGTAAACAAAACACAAGGTTGTGAAAGCAAGCATCGGAGCAGCCAATAAGGGCACGCCAAAAGAGGATTTTCGAGCATTCCTCAAGAGCCATGTGGGGCCATCCCATTCGTCCTTTCTAAACCACACGCCTCTTGCCACCTGTCCCAGTTGTGGTGTGCGGTTTTGATGCCTAGAAAGAATTGCTGAGTAGGTTTCAGCTTTAGCAGAAGTGTGGCTTCCAATCTTTCTAGTTTCATACGCATTCCAATAAGCCAGTGTTTACAAATATGGGAAGTACTGTTTTGCACTCGCAACGGTTAAGATATGGCAGGGTCACTGGTAGAAAATAGAATTGTTCGGTCGAGCTGGCTGGTTGAAATCTATTTGCTTCAATTTCAGGAACACATAGATAGCAAGGCGACGTCCAGCGTCAAGGCATCCGTCAAGAACCTGAAAGAACTCTGTCCCAGAATGACGGTGGAGTCCCTTGCAGAGTCCGTTGGACTCGCCCACCAGGCTCGTCTGTCGCACGACAGAGGACACCAGGTCCACACCATGGACCCTTCTGAAGAGAACTTCCCGGGTATCGACGCAACCTGCGCACACCTCCAGAGCTGGGACTGGGTGTTTGGCATGACTCCGCGCTTTACCATCAGCGGCACCTTCCAGCTGCCACCGAAGATAGCCAGCGGATTGGACCTCGGTGACGCGCTCAGCGGCAGCAATGCCGCCGTCATGAGGCTGAGCGTCACGTGTTACCACGGCAAGGTGACAGGCGTGCGGTGCGTGCCCATGCTCGCCGAAACGGGGCTGCAGAAAGTGCTTGACACCGCACTCCTCGGGGTACGGTTTGTGCGCGGGGATTTAGAAGACGCCTTTCGGAAGATGCCGATGGTGTCCACCGGGGGTAACCAGGTACTTGGCTTTATTGGCCGGTGTGTCCTGACGCTTGTTGCCAATGCACAAAGATAGCAAGAACACCGCGAAATTGCAGCAGTGAGATTTGTTGAACGGCCACATCAAACAAGCTACGGTTAGCGAAAGCAATACTGCTCAGAGTTGTGTGCTCTGTTTATCCTCCCTGGCTAGAGTAGGAGTGGGTAGCACTGCGACGGAAGATGCTGACACACGTAACTGTGCATTAGGGCACAGTAGGAAGCCTGCGCTCGCAGTGTCTGCTTCAGTGATGAAGAAAGGTTGACAGACTAGTCATTCACATTTCATGCCATCACCTTGAAAGGGTTAATGTAGCCAAGATATAAGAAAATCAGACAACAGAAATGAGTTGAGTCAGGCCATAAGTTAGAAGAATAGTCTATAGTAATGAGTCGTAACTTGTGATAACCAAAAGCTTATCTGTAGACGCCCTTATAAAAGGTTTGAGCGTTGTTACAGCTCTGAACCAGGTGTGCACATACCTGTGCTTGTTGAAAATGCATATATAAATTTTTTACTTCAGTCAATCTGTGTCGATTTGGTCTCATTTTTTTATGAATTCCCCAGATTTGCATCTGGAAAGCTCATACGACTTCAAAATTATGATGTACCACATACAACACAATTCACATTGGACAAAGGCTTACAACAGAGAAGGTGCCTTGTGACCGAGATCTCGGGTGCATGTCTTGAATGCCTCGAGTGGTCCAATTTATCCTCAGTCCTCCGCTAGGGCCTGCTAGATGATCTTGTTGCCAGGTTGCTTTGGGATTGTGGGCCGGAGAGTAGAGGGGGAGGGTGTGCTATGTATGCGAAAGTTCGGTCAATTGTTTTCCGGGAAGGGGAGCTAGAGCGTGTTGCTTTGTGGAAAACGTCAAGATTGTTCAAGGTCGTTTGACAATTGTGGTGGAAAGAGATAAGACCTTTGTTATCTTTTGGCTTTGGAGGTCGGAAAGGGCGAGAAGGTTCTGTGGTGAAGTTTGTGGAGTGTATATAAGAGGGTGACCAAATAAACTTGTCTTTAGCTGTCTTAGAGACGTGTCCTTGACTGTTCATTTTTCTTCTACTTTGAAACTTTCCTCTTTTCCTGCCTCAGTCTCGGGCTAAGAACAAAATGGTTTAGATGATCTCCATTGATTTGGCACATGAACTCCCTAAATCGAATCTAATTTGGCACACTGGCATAAACATTTGATCGCTTTTGGTGTGGGGAATGTGCTTATGTGGGTGAATTTCTTGCTCCATACTAAACTGCATGAGCAAAACGAAAACAAAAAAGAAAAAAAGTGCCAATGTTGCGTTTATGCAAACTGTGTTGCACAGCCTACCAGGATAAACCTGGAAGTAACACCCTTACATTGTTGCAGTGCTCCCTGCAGGGACCCTGATACAAAATTGTGGATGTTCCACTAACCAACAAAAAACTGCTCGTACATGTAGAATTGCAGGGCACCTTTCAGTTGCCCGGTCTCCAGTACCCATTTGAAAGTGGCGAGACACCGAAGTGTTATCGCAAGCAGGAAGCTCGCACTGGGGGCAGGACAGCTGAAGCTCCTCCCTACCGGTCACACTCCATCAGTAACTATATGAAGTATTCATCGGACGCCATATTTGAGTGCGCGGTTCAAAGCGCATAGGCCTCCTGTGTTGCCCAGGCGGCGCTGCAAAAAAGAGACTCGTTTTGGGTAGTACAAACGTAGGCGTCTCAAACTGTCGCACGCCTGCCCTGGTACGGAACGCAATCACAAGGAAAATGCAAAGAAACGGGAAAATTTTTAATGCTGTCGTATTGAGAACCAAAGATGGGACGCTAGGAGCGCGAGCAATGGTGGTGCGAGTCAAAAGATGTTGTTTCACATGTCCCAAAGGAAAAAGAAAAAAAAACAGTGTCGAGACGCCAGATATTTTGACGTACCCACAGAGATAGAAGACCCATACCCTAGCGCCGGGGGTACGAACCTCGCACTTTCGATCGTTCTACCGCGTCGGACCTAGCCGATTTCAGACGTCGAAAGGTGTTTTTTCGTTCTTCAATACTACAAGAGAAAAAGTGTGTCACAAGTAGTGCGAGGCGCAATCAGTTGAGCTTGTACTACCCAAAGAGAAGGTGCCACAGTTCGCTCTAAGCTTTGACGCAGGAGGCCTATGCTCGGAACGAGCGCACACCTATGGTCTGCCAAGGCCAACGGCCTTCATTGTCGTGCTTGGAACACGTCTCCCAACTGGTGTGCTTACTGCGTCCTCAAATGTGGTCCCTCAATTTTTGCCCGGTAACATCGTGGATGTGTCGTGCTGTTGCCCGCCACGACCTTGGGGGTGGCACGTCAGCGGTGCAGGTTGCTTTCCAGCTGGACAGTTTACGGAAGCTTCGACGGCCAGGATTTGGGCGACGATAGATAGCAATCCTCGCGCCTGCTTGCCTTCCTTGCCAGAGTTTCTGTAGTCGACCACTAGGATCGTAACATCCGACAGCATGACAGACCGACCCCTGCGACGTAATTTGTTGCCACTTCGAGACCACTTTCAACGGATGGGCAGGATAGGAGGGTAAACGCACCGGTCAAAGACCAGTTCCAGGTCTTGACGGTCTGGTATGCAAGTTACAAAAACGCAGTGGAAGCTTGCCGTCGACTCGCGGTCAGCAGTCAGGGACACGGCTTTGGCCTCCAGTGAACAGCCCTTATAGCAACCTGTCTTTTTTTTTTTAAGCACTTGAGCATCACGTGAGCGTCCGGTCAGGGCCATCTCCGCAGAGTTTCCTGAACCTGCCCTGCACGAACACCCGAGGCACGCAGATTCCTTCCTTCTTGTTCACAGTCTCGCGTCGCACGTAGCCGTTGCTCTCCGCTTCGAAGCCGGCGTCCCGAAACAGCCGGGCCAAGTTCTCCTCGGAGAAGTAGTACGCCCTCGTGCCGTCCTGCCGCACGTAAAAGTCCTCGCCAATCTTGTGACCTGGCGCGAATCTCAGCATGGCCTGGTCGTAGAGTCCGTAATCCCTGAACAGCACAACGCCGCCGGGCTTGAGCACGCGGCGAACGTTCTCCAACGCCGCCGACATCTTTTCGGGACAGATCGCGGACAGCACGAAGATCATGGTGACCACGTCGACGCTGCATTCGGGTACGTTGTCCGTCAGAGCGTCTCGCGTCAGGTCGCATCGAAACGCTTTCACCCGGGCTTCGTCATAGAGCGGGTGCGACTTGACGAAGTCGACGGCTCGCGGCGAGAAGTCGCAGGCATACACGAAGAAGCAAGTGTTCTCTTCGAGCAAGGGAAAGATGAAGTTGCCCACGCCGCAACCCACCTCGAGCAGCACGGGCGGCCCGTCGGCGCGGTTGGAAGACGCCGCCGACGCCGCGGCGAGTTCTTCGAATTCGCGCTGGGTCCAGTGCCTGTCCTTGAAGAACCGGGTTTCGTTGCGCTTGTAGAAGAGGTCCCAGTTTTTCTGGGCTTCGGCTTCGAGCTTCGTGCGCTTGAACTCCGACAGCAGGTTCATGTCCATTGCGAGCTTGGAGGCCTCGGATTCGGTCAGCGTTCGGGCGTAATGGCCTTTTCGTTCGTTAGAAGCATGGTCTTCGTTTCTGTTAGAATACATAGCTGTCTGTTAGGTGAAAAACTTATTGATTGAACCTACTGAACTTCGTACAAAACATGATCTCATTTCTCACCTAATCGCAGACCGACAACCGACTCCGTGCTATAAAATGTGTTGAACTCGCCGTGTTCGCTTATTGAGCTCTTTCACAGTCCCTTGATTCGGCGGGTCAATCATGGGCGAAAAATAGGTTTATGACGTCACTACGCGTGTATGCTTTCGAGCACGCAAGAGTAGGTTCGAGTAACCCACTATTCATCCGTGAATTACACTAGTGCTAATGTCGCGTAGTATTCTGAGATCACAGTTTAATCAAGATGGGTCTTTTTTATAGTAATTAAAAAGTCGCTTTGTTAAAACTTTATTTTAGATAACAAATTGCACAAACGTTACGTTTGGAACGGGAATAGGAATAGCCAACAGAAGCCATCTATCATCGGTTGATTGGTGATTGTAGCAGATGACTATCTTTGCTCTGTCGGCTGTCGCCGTGATGTTGACTTGCAACGAACGGTGATAACCAACAGGTAAGACGTTTTTTCATTGTAAAACAACGTGCTAAGTGTGCGTACGTTCTCTCTACTTAGAACTGCAAAGCTCTTTTCTCACCCCGATGGTTTTTCTTCGAGCTACCGTTTCAGTACTCTCGCTTCGCACACCTCCCTTCAGTATCTGCAGATGTTTGCTAGATCGAGCGATGCTTTCCTTTTCTTGTTTTCTTTTCTTTGAGTTGCTAAGACAACTAACTGGTCGATCGTTTTTGGTCGGTGGTGCGTTTAGGGTACCGGCATCGGTAGTGTTGCGATTTGCATAATTGGGCTGTCAACTCGCACCTGTGTTGCTTGGATCTTATTTGCGCGTCAAAGACCACCAGCGTTTCCATATGTTTTTGTTTTTGATCCTTTGCGGTCTTCGTTCTTTTAGTCGTAACCAACTCACTTTCGCCATTTCGCTTCATTGCGCACGTAATTCGAGACTGTGAGACCAAAATAAGCTTGCAAGAACAATAACTGAGAACGAAAGTTAGTCGTTCTTTCATCTTGGAAAATTAATGACCTTCCCATATGTTTTTTTTTTCTTTTTTCTGCAATTTACAAAGAGTTGCGGTTATGACAACACGATATGATTTCGGTTGAGAATTCAGTATTCTAACTATGTTATAATAAAAACATAGGGAATGACTTACTGTTTACATGCGTGGCCACTTAATAGATCAACAGGTTTTGACAATATGCTCTGCGCCTATAAATTTGCCCTGCTAGGTTCGGTTAGTGTGTTTGGATCCATGCAGAGCTCAAGTTCGTCTGCTTCTTGCACAGAGTAGTGCGATGATGTCAGAACGCCAAACTCTTATTGGCTGATTAAAAAAAAAAATAGTGGGTAGACCTCAAGGTATCTAGCATTGAGGTCTACCCACTATCCTTTCAATCAAATGCAATCGGAGCTCGGCGTCGTTCTGACGTCACTGCAACTCCTGCGCAAGAAGCAGACGACTTGCTCTCCGCATAGCTTTGACAAACTGCGGTGACAAACACCTGTTTCACAAGCAGGTGGTTTTGCCGTGGTCTGCACACGTTATCAACCTGGGGCCTTTTGGCATTATCGGAGCCATTGTATTAACAACAATTTAATCTGTCAGCGTAGTTTTGGTCGGTGCTTTACGAATGCAATGCGGCAGCAGGCTTTCATGTTCGATTCCACTTTGCGATTATGCTGATACGGTTTGATATACAGAAACTAACAGTCTGTTCGGTATGAAGCATTATCTGTGGAAACAATCGCCAGATGTCCACGAACACCAAATAGATCTCTTTCGCCTCGCAATTACATCCATTAATTTTTCATGCCCAAAACCTTCCGCTGTTTTCAACGGTGAAAGGCAAACTTTTTCTAGTCACTTCTGCGAACTGAATACACAAATGCCGGGGTAGGAGGAGGAGGAGGGAGGGGAGAGAGATAGATAGAGAGAGAGGGGGGGGAGGGAGGGAGGAAGGAAGGGAAGGAAGGAAGGAAGGAAGGAAGGAAGGGAGGAAGGAAGGGGGGGGGGGACCTCTATAGATTACAAGCTAAGATGGGAACTGGCCTGGCCAAATACGTGACAAGAAAGTATCTTCCTGATAACAGTCCTCCGTTCAAAGTAAACAGCCCTCAAGCACTATGGGCCTCTTTCTGTTCTGTGTTTCTTCAGGAAGCTTCTGCAGAAAGCGGGAGATGTCGGGCAAGCTGTTTTCTTCTGGCACTGCCTTGACGTAACCTTGGGCCCGATCTCCACACCCTAGCGACTTTCGGCTGTCATGCGGCTGTGGGCAACGCTACTCGGCTTGGGCTGCTTTTCGGCACTCCTCTGGCCTTCACGGGCTGGCAATACTGTAGCCGACACCGGCAGTGAGTAGATGCATCCTTTTTTACGTTGCACTTTGTGTTTTCTAACATATTAGTGGAATAGATATTTGACTCGTTAGTTAGATCGGTATGTAAGTTTTTGCATAAAACCGTGGTAGCGTTTTTTTTAACATTAAACTTAGTGGCCGTGTGTCGAGAAGCTGAGGGAGGGGAGGAGACGAGAGCAGGCGGGGACGTCGGAACTCCGAGCTCTAGTTGGTATGATTAATGGGTAGAACTAAATCTAGCTGCTTTTGTCTCCAGTGCATTCGTTGAAAGTGCTAAAACGCAGAACGCCGGCATCCGGCGTTTGACTTTTGCATTCGAACTCGCTCGATGAGTGCAGTGGAGACAAAGGCAGCCATGTGGTAAGCTGGGCGAGTTGGTGTGATGACAGTGGAGACAAAGGCAGCCTTTGTCTCCACTGCGCTCGTCGAACTCGTTTGAATGCGGAACGTTGGCGTCCGGCATTTGAATCTTGCGTTCTCGACGAGTGCAGTGGAGACAAAGGCAGCTAACTTGAGGTACCCACTAATCATTCCTACCAGAGCTCTGCGTTCTGACGTCCCCGCGAGCTCTCGCCTCCTCCTCTTCCTCAATTTCTCGGCGCACAGTGTTGTCGGTTAAAAAAACCAGGACAAGCTCTTCCGCAGAGCTCTCTGCTTGTCGTGATTGGGTGTTTCCTCCTCTCCAGCGTTTGCTCTGCTACAATAGAAAGTGTGGAGGGCTTCGTGGGGGCAGCTGGCATGCTTTTCTTAACCTGCAGCAAACTATAGTATCTATATTGTTATGTAAAATGCGGGTATAGTGATCATGGATCGGTTTAGTTTAGTGTTGTAGAGGTTTGTGGCGAGTTGTAAGGAAGTTATGCTGTAAATAACTGTGTGGGACGGAAATATATGTCCGATTAAACAAACATGATCACTCGGAGGTCTCAATTTGAGAGGTCTTGGCGGTTGATATTGATTTTTCCCTCGGATCAATTTGAGTGGAAAGATGATCTAATCAGCGCATCATGTCTTGTCTAACCGTGTTGTTCCTGCGACAATTTTACAAATACTTTTTTTTTTTGTTTTCAATTCTCGTGATCAGTTGCTTATTGAGCAGCATTTTGTAAAACGTGACCTTGTTGATGCGGTTATGTTGAAAGCTTGTTGGAAGCAGGTTTTGTTGAGAGATCTGTTCAAAGTTCAGTAAAGTCAGTGAGTCTCACTGTAGTAATTGAGTCTTTGCTTGCTGATGACTTGATATCATCAGGTCCTCAGCCCCTCCTGTCATTTTTGTTCATTTGAGCTGGATGTGCAGTAAATCATAAGTTATGATGTCACCGAAACATTGCAAGTGTGTCTCTCTGTAAGACGTCATTCTAGCTGACGTACAACATTGGTTTTCTGCAGGGAAGATAACCCTCTCAGCGCTCCCCTCTCCTAAGCTGCGAGGGGAGCCAAGTCGGGGCAAGGTAAAAAGTGGAGAGGATGTAGGAAAGGAGGAGGCGGGCAAGAGTGGAAAGTGCAAAGGGTGTACGTCGGCCTTTAATACATTTTATTTTGATAGCGGATCACTTTCCTTCTTATCTGCCTCCATTGAAATAGGCATTATGGGAACACAAAACTTGTAACACAATGTTGTGTACTATATGTTTTTCCATAAAATTGTGTTTTTTGATTCGTGCTAAGCTTTATGGAGCATGTGATGAGGTTATGATTTCATTTCCAAGTTTCTTCTGACCTGGATTAAAGTTGATACTTTGCTTTCCAATATTTGTTTTATTATTTCTACCCTTTGTTTAGACGGTATTTTGGATCATTGGCTGCATTATTCTGGTTCTTGTTTCTGTTTTGGCTCTTGGTTAAATGCAACTTGTTTCTCAAACTTTTTTTTTTTTTTTTTTACTTTGGTCCTGTTTATGTTTTTTTACACTCTTTGGTGTCTGATTTCTGATTAATCAGAATCCTGCAATGTCCAGCTAGATTGCATGTTTTCACAAGGGCTAGAGAGAGCAACAGATTATAGTTTTGGGGTGTCATCATTTCCCAAGTTCAGAGCTTGTTCTCCCTCGAAAACTATGCATGCAGCAAATTTGTCACAATGCAGCAAATTAGTCACAAAGCGTGGACATCCAATTTTTGATCAACATCCAGAGCATTTGTCATGGCAAAACATTCACGTTAGAAACTTAGGACCACAAAACTCTTAAATGGGTTCAAGGCAAAATTGCAGTTTCAAAACACAAGTGGACATTCGTCGGAAGTTAAGGTTTATTAAAACGGTACTTAGATGATACGGAAGAAGAGCACTTTGTACGTCACCATCGGTGTGCTTCTGCTCCATCCAAACACTCGGTTTGGTCTTTCCCCGATTTCTTTTCTGATTCATTGTCTGAAACTATTTCATTCTGATCAAAGCTTGAGTGCCATGGCAAAAATAGCAAGTGCAATGAATTTGGTAAGCTTAATCACACTCTCATTGAACAATGTTTTAGCAAATGGCAGCCATTTCACTGAATGATATTTTAGCGAATCGTGAAAACAAACTCGACAGGCTAAACAATTACTGCTAGTACCAGTAGATCACAGTTCGTTCACCCCTAAACTGACAGTGCAGTTGAAACTATGTGCTCATTGGACCAGTTATATACTGCTTTCTTTTGCCACACGATCACACCCTCGTCCACACCTGCTTGCAGACAGCGGGTTCGGGGGATGAAAGGGAGGCGATCGACTTGTTTGGCAGACACGTGGCTCCCACCGCATTGTCAGCTTAGGGGCAAACAAAGTGTAGAAAAATACTCCTTTTACTCTGTGATGTCCACACCACCTAAGGTAGCCATAAGCGGTGTTTCTTCAAAAGTAATAACAAAAAAAAAAGATATAAAATGTTTGCCACATTGTTTCTCTGCAAAATGAACCACCTCCTAACCGGCGACGGTAACAATGACTTCGTCGCACGACTGTCGGGAAGGTGATCCCCTCTCCGACAATGTCCTCGTGGACGCCGACGATGGCGACGACGACGGAGGCTTCTGCCCGGACTCACTGTTTCCGAGGCTGACTCCGCTGCGCCACGTGGTCCCGCGCGGCGACGTGAGTGCCGGGCGCTTCACCAAGGTGGCGCATGCCGGCAGCCTCCTGGACTGCACCAAGGCCTGCTGCGCTGCGGGCGCCGACTGCCACCTGGTGTTCCTCCACGGCGACTCCTGCTTCCTCGTGCACTGCCACTCGGCCGCGCTGTGCCAGCCGCAGCGCCGCGCTGGCGCCAAGTTCGACTCAAGCTTCATGGTGGTTGTGAGGCCCCTGCGTAAGTCAGGCAATGCGACGGTCCGGAGGTCGGCATGGTGCGGTGGCTCGAGATTCGGTTCACTTCTCATTTTGCACGGGGGTGAACGATTGGACGACTGGCTGTTTGGCAGTTTGTTTCGTTCTTGGCGTATTGCCTGCGCAGCACCGGTGTTAGATTTCGTTTGCTCCTCATATCATGCGTGTACAGACGGTCCGGCACCAAAGGTGGAGTCCTTTGTGTTCGTGTTTCGTTTTGGTCTTGGCTCGTTATTTCTTTCTTTTTTAATTGACTGTTGATGTGTTTTCATTTACGTTTCAAGTACATACTCTACCTAGTGTCCAGAGACATGAAGGTCGTCGCAGATATATGTTTCGTGGGGGACATAGGAAGAACCAAACTGGATAGCTATGCCATCTGGTCATGCAACGCTTGATACTAGGATACATGGAAGTGTCATTGTACCACTGGTGGCATAATGAATTCAGATGCAACTACACGGTCTGGCTGCAGTGAGTGTTCTGCCTCTCCAGTGAGGAAGATTCGTAGGGTGCTCAAAATTGTTGATTGATCTCCGTGGCACCACCCACGCTCACCGGCATTTACCGCAGAAATGGCCACTGCACTTGGGAATCGCAGTGATTTTTGCCGCCTTGGATTTGCTGTCCTATTTCCTCCATGGGAACTAATTCTATTGTGATTCTTTTGTTCTCGATTTTTTGCGGGGCTTGTTTTGGTGATCGCTTGTCCTGATTCTTGGTTATGTCTCTTGATTGGTTGATGTAAATATCGTTCTCCATTGTTCATGATTGGTTACCTTCGTTTTGTTATGTTCCTTTTGGTTTGTGTTACTGGTCTTGGATCCATTTTGGTGTTTCACGGTTTTTTTCAGATAACAAGCAACCTGGACTTGTGTTTTTTTTTTTCCTTTTGTTTTTATTTATTTTGCTCTTTCTCATGGTCTCCCATTGATCGGTTATTTTGATGTATACTGCTCTGTATTTGCACCCCTTATTTGTTTTATTTGTGATTCAAGTAACTTCGTTGTTGCATGCAGTTTATCTCGCTTCCTTTAAAACTCAAACTCGTGTAAATAAAAGTTATCCAATGTCTCTGCTGTAGAGCGACAATTTGACCAGTTAACACAACTGCTAGCCTTTAAAAAACCCCTAAAAAGAAAGAAAAAAATTTTTTTTTACAGTCTGGTTGGGACACGCGTGTCGAAAAAATTAATTTTACACACAAAAAAAATCTTTTTAGAGCAATATTGACGGCGCGAGACGCGATTTAGTTGGTAGTCACCTCCTTTCCGCTTGTTTTCTCTCAGTATTTCGAGTGCGTGGAGGAGAGGTGAATCGGCTTTGCCTTCACGTTGAGGTGGAAAGAGCAAATTACCATCTCATTGAGTGAATGAGCATTCTGTGATGTCAGGGACTTTGCGCGCAGAATTTAAAATAAATCTCTCGCCATCAATATTGCTCTAAAAAAAATGTTTTTTCATAAAATTTATTTTTTGACACTTGTCCCAACCAGACTGTTAAAAAAAAAGTTTTTTTCTCTTCAGGGGCTTTTTAACATGCATTGTGGAGCGCTCTGCGAGTCCTAGGTGGCATACTCATTAATGTTAAATTTAATTTTGACAGTAATAGGCTTGCAATCTTTCTGCGATGTGTGCAAACTTGTTATATCTCATTCGTCTCTGAATGCCCACTTATTGAGACATAAAAACATATGAGATAGTTCAAAGATTGTTTGCAAACTGTGTGATACCTAAATATTTCAGATCTATCTTTACAAGTGGGTTGCAGTAAGGACAGCCTGCCAATGCCTAAATTTTACCAGTGCATAAATCATTAGCCATCCAATACCATACATCCAGAAAAGAAAAAAAAGAACAAGTTCCATACTGACAACAAGTCGGGTATGTGTCCTTGACATTAATGTTGAAATGAAGCTGATGCTCTAGCATTGTGTTGACAGTCATTTAGTGCAATGATGAAATCAACCTACTAAATTGCATAAAAATTAAAGCCAGACAGACAAATTTTTATGGACATATAATTTGTTTTCGGATTTGTTTTTATATACAGCAGATACATCAAATTCCTTTCAAGAAATAAACACAGCCATTAAAATAATTCGTTGGGAAGAACAAACGATAGCACTGTTACTCAATAAACATGCTGGAGCTTCAGCTGAAGAAGCGCACTTGTCATAGAGAAGTCAATTCCAATATAAAAGCACATGAGGATGAAGCTATATCGTTATGTACCTTGGTCTTTCCCAGAAAAGGGCACAACAGAAGAATCTCATGAGGCTGATGTCAGCTCAAGCGAAGACTCGTAAGTGACCTCATTTTCCAAGGTCGTTCAGTGGTGAACTGACTGTCCACGACCAGTCTCTCAGGTGGTTACAGTGGAGAAGCTGAGATACGCATAAAAGTGGACGAGGCAGGGAATGTATGAAACTATAAACGATTAACATTGTGTACAAGTTAGTAGGAGTTTTCAGGTGATATTTTGATCTCTTTACCTTAATCTAGTTTCATGGTGTATGGTAATCTGAAGATATAGCTGAGGGACAATGTATGGCGCATTGCTTATTTCACATATTGTTACATGCGTCCAGCAAGCGTTTAAGTTTATGTAGTATTGTCTTTAAAACACAGTTTCAACTATTGATGTCTCACACCTGTCGAGGTTCGAGTTTGACTAAGTCCAACTTTCTTGAAGTTCAAGCATGATGTTCAACTGAAGTTTGACTTCCGTGTGCGTGCACAAAATTTTTAAAACGAGCTGACACCACCTAGTGGAGAAAAAGTGAAATGTTTTTTGGACATATCACACCACTGCTGTGTTACTAACTAACGATAGTATTAAAAGTACCTATGTTTGCTTTTATATCATGTAAATGTTGGTAATACTTCTTTAACATATAAAATAAACTACTTTCTAAACTTTTTTTTTTGTTCCCCAAAATTCACAATCTTTGGGTGGAGGCAGGGAAACACCGTCCACAAGTCAAACTTCGTCGAACTTCTCAAAAAATTTGGAGGTTCGGGGTTCGACACAAGTTTGTGACGTCCCTGGTTTTAGCATTAAAAATTCGTCGTTCGTTGGCAGAATGGGTGTGCCACATTTTAGCGTTTTCCACCAGTTTAGGCAATATACGAAGATCTATATTTCCCTTTTGAGAGTCCGTAAATATTGTCGCTTGTTTCGTGGGTGTCCGTGAGTTAACGAAAGCGTCTCAAAGAGCAGCACGTGGTACGGTGCCTGTAACGCAACTCTGATTGGTGCATTTAGTGTCTTGTGCCGCCCACGCATCGAGAGTAGTCCCAAAGCGACAACGAACGACATCGCAGGAGCCAAAATGTCACGCCGTGGGGCGTCGTGGTCCCGGCAGCCTGTTTGTAAAAGTCCCAGCAAAAAGCGCGAGCAAGCGTCGCCGTCGCCGTCATCGCGGCGTCCCAACTCCCGGCCGCCAAAGCTTCCGTTGACCGTGAAGCTGGAGAGCAACCCGCAGCAAACGTTGCGTCTGCCACGTTCACCGCCGCTGCCACAACACCGCCGGAATCGCAGACGGCGACGACGCGACACCTTTTAGACGTCGTCAGGCGGAAATAGTGGGACCGCATTAGAGGACGCGGGAAACGGACCGGTCGGTGAAGCGTTTGAGGCGTCGCACTCGTGGCGGTCGGTTCGGGCATCTCGAAATGGCTAATGCTGCCTTTTAAGAGTGCTTGATTCCTGCCTCTGACAGGGTGTCGTCGTCGACGGTTCCGTTTTCGTGGGCGGACCTGAAGGACCTTGGCAAGTCTTCCACGGGAGCATCTCGGAATGCAACTGTGAGTGCTTATTGCGTTTCGTTTTCGTAGCCCTGCTTCGTCTGCAACAAATACGTGCCACCTGCGTAGGCAAGTTCTAAGGCTTATGCAGAAGTAAACTGGTGTACAAAGGTGAAAGCTTAAAAGAAACCAAGCTTTAGTATCCAATACAGTTTAAAACTGCTTTATGAATAAGGGGTATAGTATCTGACTGGGAAGGAAACTAGGTGCTAGATGCACAAACTTTGAGCAGTTTGCTTTTCCATGGAGCAGCGTGCCATGTGGGCAGATGCTCTTAGAATAGCAACCCTCGGGATTTTACGAACTCTATCACTCGGTGGTTTAAAGGGGCCATGAAATAATTTTTTAACTTCTTCCTCCTTAGCTTTCCTCCTCGACTCAAAAGCAAAATGAGAAATCACGTGGTCGTGATGTAGTATTTCACCATTTGCGATGACTTCAAGTTTCCACCGTGCTTTTTAAGCACACCATGGAACTTGTCATTCATAAGTAATGACAAGTGCAGTCATGACACTCATTTGCCACAAACATGAATCCAAATGTTTGTCAACGGATTGGTTGTTGACGAGGACATATGTCCTATGGCGCACCGTGCATTCACGAGGGTGCCCATCAAACCACTTTGGCATCGTTGCCGCCAGGCGGCTATGCAGTTGCCTCGCCTCAGACACGATCACTTGGTCGTGTCGCCGCGGGGTTGATTGGGATCTCGAATTCGGCTCCCGACGTGCCGCTTTATCTCCTAGCCACTGGATGGCGCTGCAGGCACCCCAGGGCAGGCGAGGAGCAACTTCCTCGCCCATCGATCGAGATATAGACGGGGGGACTGGGGGGCAAAAGCCACTTATGACTCCGGGCGGTACCAAGAACAGGCAAGTGTGTGCAACCGGATCTAGGGTAATTGCAGGACACGAGGCCTGGGGGCCCTCTTTGTGTTTAGCGTTGGCTTAACGTGCGAGTGTGAATATCTGTGTAATGGCACGTGCCTTTGTAGTTTAGTTTGAGTGCCTTGAGCGTTGTGTTTTATGAATCAGTAAAAGGGAGCGGAATCCCGCTTCCGTGAAAGAATTAGGCTGGACTCTGGTTGTTTGATGGACCACGTGGGATCTGTTGTATCGGTGGCGGTACGCGATTTCCTACAGTCCGAGTGACGCAGTGCTCGCGTCTAATGTTTGAGCTGGGGTCGGCCGACATGCTTTGGGTACCGCGGATGTATCACAGTGAAAAGGCAGAGAGCTTTCAAAGGAAACGAGATACGAAATGGTCCACTATATTTTACAATTTTTGTACCGAAAAGCAGACTTTTGACTTTTTGAGCGCAGCTCTTAGGCGCCCGTTTCCGGCTTGAGCGGCGTCGGCGTAACCGCAAGGTCACGTGACCCTCCCCAAGGTTCACGTGACCCCCCCCCCCTCCCCCCCCGAGGTCACGTGACCACCCAGGTCACGTGGCCCCCAGGTCACGTGGCCCCCAGGTCACATGACCCCCCCCCCCCCCAAAGGTCATGTGACCCCCAGGTCACGTGGCCCCCTGGTCACGTGACCCCCCCCCCCCCCCCTCCGCGCCTTCCCCCCTCCTCAAGAGCTGCGCTCTAATTCGGCGTTACAGGGAGTTGTAAACGGCTTTCATTTTTTACCTTCTTTCTTTTGGCCCCCTCAATGATTTGCGATTAGTCAAATCCCAATCTAAAATCATTTATCCCAGGCCAAAATTCATTTCATGGCCCGTTTAACATTAAGCCAATACTATTAAAAAGATTGTAACAAAAAATATTGTTTCTGCACGGTTATTTTGTTTTTCCGCTGAGCATAGTCATGTCTTGTAAATATTGTGCCTTAGTGTATGGACCAGGGGACAAACTGGGTAACTACAAGCATTTTCGTCTCCATTATTATGGACGTCTCGCATTATGTGTAATTGTTTTTGGGAGGTGCCCACATTAACGGGACATCACGGTTTTATATTTCCGAAGTAGGATTGCAGCGAAATATTGCATCAGTGTTTTTCTATCAATGCAGTATTTTGCTAGGATAGAAAACAAATGTTTGGGAATCACTAAGCAAGGTTTCAAGATTCAAAATCCCCACTTTACGAAAAAAAAATTTTAAAACTTGTTGTACGGCCCCTTTAAGATGAGTCTAGGGTATGAAATGGTTGAACCCAAAGCAGCACTCATGGGTATGCGCCTACAGACACCTCAGTATTTATTCCTTTTAAGAACTGAGGAGGTGCTAGTAAAATGGCTAAAGGAGGTAGTCAATGCAATGCACTTCTATCTAAGAGGGGACTAGTAGGCGTTGAGATAGCACAAGAGGAATAAGTGTACCTCACATTTATGGACAGTCAAATGTTTGTGCACTAAATATGTAACTAGGGTTTGGTGTTATCGCATAAATCCTATAAATTTCGAAAAACACTTGGCGGTATAAATTTTGCCAATTCGAATTTAGTAGAAAACCTAAAAAATTCAAAGTTACGGTAGCAACAAAAGATTGAAAAAAAGGAAAAAGATAAAATGACGGTAAGATTGGTTAGAGAACAGGGTCAGTGATCCCGAGGAGAGACCACTTTAGTTTCAAATCTGAGACTATTGACGAAAGGGAGTTTACCATATATTTTGCCAAGGTTTCTTTAGGACAACGGGTCATTGCACTTATGGGTCATGGCAAAAGCAACTGCTCTGGCTTCCAGTTTGGACCATATACTTATTTGTGCTTTGCAGAGGAGAAGGGGTCATGTTTTTGTGACTGGAAAAAATATAAACCCATAAAATTTCATAGGAGGGGGACAGGGCAATGAAGCTTTTACACTTCCCAGTGACTACGTCTAGGTGTTTGGTGGTTTTAAAGTACCGACGTTTATTTGAGCAATTTTTGTTTGCAAGTTTTGTCATGGAACGACTAAAATTTCCAGTGGCAAGGGCACCAATAATCCAGCTGGAGAAAAATGATTCGATACAAGTGAATTTAGGACTAGTATGTTTATGTTTTGGAAATTATTTATTTTTATTTTAAATTCTGGAAAATTTTGGAGAAGGCAAAATTAAACTTTAAACCTTGGAGAATCGCAAACCTAGTAAAAACAAACTTGAATAAACCCAGAATTTCCGGCGAAAAATATATAATTAGAAAAATACCCTTCGAATTTCATGAAAAATTATAAACTCACAAAAATGTGGAACCCTACATATAATGCAGATATGTTTGTTTGTAGCTGCAGTCTCCAAAAACCAATCACCAAGCCCAATGGGAAGCTTATACTTTTCCGGAGATCCGGTGGCTCCGGCCACATTTTAGTTCGCCTTACCCTCCGAGCTCTTCAGAATCCACTCCTTGTCGCTGCTACGATGACGGACAACTACGAAACATAGAATCTTCCATGGATGCCGGGCCAGCACGGGGGGGTGGCACGAGAGAGCGGCGTGCGTTGGTGCCCTGTCGTCGTTTTCACCTTCCTTGCAACTCGCAATATAGGCGGTTGCTACACGCCTCGCAGGTGCCCGTGACCCACGTGGTGGATGGGGGAGGTGGACAGACCTGCTACTACGGACTGGTTCTGCAGTGCCCCAAAAACGAGGAGTGCGTCAACCTCAGCGGAAAACGACGCAACGGCGTCTGCAATTGCAAGTCCGGACTTTCCAGGGACCCCACCACGGGCTCCTGCGTTGCCACCCTCAATGCGTCCGCGCTCACCCAGGTGAGTTCGATCGTGCTTCACTCCTAGGTGTGGCACCGGGACTACTTTGTGCGGGCTAGGCGAAAATCAGTCCACTTCCAGCTGGATTATGGAACTGGAAATGAGGCAGTCCAGCTGGATACCTGCTGGATTCAGCTGGGTCCAGCTGGAATCCAGCTGGACTGCTTCATTTCCAGTTCCATAATCCAGCTGGAAGTGGACTGATTGTCGCCTGGGGCGTATACGTGGCACTGGGACTACTTTGTGCGGGTACGTGGAAAGGCCTCGGACTTAATTTTTGGAGGAGAGAGTAAGGCACGCTGTAAACGACCAAATTTTTGCGAAATTTGCGACTCGAAAAATATTGCAGAAAATGGACCAACGTGAATATGCATCATTATTGGTAACCAATAGACGCCATACCACTCCCAGTCGCAAATATTTTGTATCCACTAAATATTCCCAAAACCCACGCTTGACGAAATTTGTGCATAGTATTGTGCCTGCAAAGAGGAAGTAGTTTACAGTATGCGAGTTTACTTTCTCGAGACTTCGGAAACGAAAACTGGGGTTTTTTGAGTTTGCTGTAGACGTACGGAAATGTCTGGAACGTATTTCCGACTGGTCTTCTTAGCATCCCGTATTGCCCGTGCGTCAGAGTCATCCAAGTGAGAATAAGTATGTCGTAAAAGCCGGGGTTTTATGCCGTGCATTTTTGCAATCCCAGTGGTTGTTTGTAGAAGTGGCGGCAAAGAAGGAGAGTGTGACGTCGCAACTTAAGAGTGTCGGAATTTTCGTTTATCAGCCAGCTCCAGAGGGAGCCGCACTACAATGGGCATCTGCCATATACCGTATTTACTCGCACAATGAACGCACTCGCATAATAAACGCACCCCCCAAGTTGGCCCTCAAAATTTGGACTTTTTTTTTTACTCGCGTATTAAACGCACCCCCAACTCGGACGTCAAAATTTTGACCCCGTTCCCCCACGCGCGCGAAATGAAGGCACTTTTCTATCCTGGTGCAGCGAGGTCGCGAATGCATGGGCGAACAAAGCGCCTTGCAAAAGGCAGTTAAAAAAATAAAAAAATATCCAACGGAAGCAAGAGAAAAAACATGGAGAGGAGCTTTTTTTCTTTTTTTTTTTTGCACAGCGCAGTTTGGACTTTGGGTCGCGTGCCGCACGCAAGGAGATAAGAAAGAGAAGCGAAAAAGCCTTAAGCAAAGCGCGCATAATGAAGGCATCCTGCCCTCGTCCCCTCCTCGCACTTTGGAAAGAGAAGCGAGAAGTACCGAAGCGAACACACTTTTCTATTCTGGTGAGCGAGGTCGCGAATGCATGGGCGTGGGCAAACGAAAGAGCTCGCGAAAAGCGGCAAAAAAAAACAAACACGGAACCAAGAAGAAAAAAAAACATAAAAAGGAGCTTTTTTTTTTCCTTTTTTTTTTTTTTTGCACAGCGCAGTTTGGTCTCTGGGTCGCGCGCCGCGCGCAAGGAGATAAGAAAGAAAAGGGGAGAAGCGTAGGCAAACAAAACACCTTGCGAAAGGCGGGGGGGGGGGGGGGGGGGGGGGGGGGGTGTAGGGGGTAGGGGGTAGGGGGGGTAACAAACAAACACAGAAGCAAAGAAAAAAAAACAGAGCATTTTTTTTTTTTTTTTGCGCATCGCAGTTTGGTTTTGGAGTCGCGCGCTGCGCGCAAAGAATAAGAAGTTATGTCGATTTTTCCGGGTTAAAAGGTCCGTTCATTATGCGAGTAAATACGGATGCAAAAATTTTACTTCGCGTAATGAACGCCCCCCCCCCCCCCAACTTTGCATCGATTTTTCGGAAAAAAAAGTGCGTTCATTCTGCGAGTAAATACGGTACACCTCTGCCACTGTACCACCACCAGAATCGGCACAAAACCAAAGACGTGGTACACGCAACAGTTGGAGACACGTTTCACCACGGATGTGGGCTGGCGGACGTTTGGTGGACTTCTGCGATAACTGCAGGATGGTTTTTACTTTTTAGAGCAGGTTAAAATTTTTTAGGACATACAAAAATCAATTTAGAATATTTTCGAAAATATGCGTGCACCATGCTGCCCGAAAGGAGTTACTTTTGCGGAGTACCAAATCGCCGTTAGCTAGACATAGTGGGTCATCGACAACTCTGCGACGTTGCCGTTGCAGCTCATACTTTGCCGCGGTTCACCGGCACCATCGGAAAAGCAATATCGACTGAGTGAAAAACGTTTGTCGTATCTAATTTTTAAGATGCAAGAGGCTATGAAAATTTTCTAAAATCAATTAGTATTCAATTTGCAGGCAAACTCGAATACACAGATATTCCAATCGATTTTACAAGTTTTGAAAGTTTGTGCGTGTCTGATGATTCCACATTACCGTCAGCTGAACTCGACGACCAAGCTGCCCGTGACACCTTCGAGCCCACCGACGTCGGCGCCGGTGTCGTCATCCACGGCCACATCCACGCCATACGCCCTCATTGTGTCGGCGGGAGACAACAAGGAACTGCACCTCCCGGAGAACGAGGTCATCCTCTCCGCCTACGTCTTCAAGGAGAACAGCGAGGGTGCGTCTGCCAGTCTTTCTGTCTTCACGTTTTCCCCAGTAGTTCTCAGCAATATCTCAACACAGGATGTGTTATAGGGCTAGTTTCTATGAGACGAGTGTATAAAAAAAAATGTCGTCCTTGCTCGTGGCCGCTTACGAGGAGGGAACGCACTGGCAGTGCACTGGCGCCACCTATAAGGGCCCCGGAACACTTTCCACCTGCGGAAACTAGACTGAAGGTTTTCCGTAGCTAGTACTTCACAATTGAGCATCTTCTTTAATAAGACAATGTGCTCTCTCGTCGCAAGCAGTTATAAGCGGGAACAGCGCACTTGGTTGCACCCAAACGCGAATGTGTGAATTAGCCTTTAAGATTTCTGCAGTACTTAAGCTTTAGATTGGTGAAGAACCTTCATTCTAAAGCGATAGCCTCATATGGGAATCCTGCATGGACTTTGCTTGCTCGTGTTGATTGCAGCCGAGCGAAGCTGTTAGTTTGACGTCATAGCCCCTGCTGCGGAAAGCAAAGTGTCATGTGGCATCTGGGTGTCAAGTGAAGTTACGACGTAATGGTTGACAATCACTATATGTCACATAAGGGTTCACATGACATTGCGGTATGTGACGTCACAATGTCACGTGACAACATGGTATCGCATGGCACCCCAGTGTCACATGATGCCACAGTGTCATGTGATGTTACTTCAGAGTTTTTGCTTCGTAGTTATGGTGGACGTCGAAGAACGTGAAAACTTTACTGCCCGCTGGTCTCCCCGCCCCGACAGGAAGCCAGTACCGGTACCAGTGGACCCTGGTGTCGCACCCCGACGGTGAAGAGACCGGCGTCATGCAGGACCAGAACACCAACTCCCTGAAGCTGTCCCACCTCCGCCAGGGCCTCTACACCTTCCGCGTGGAGGCCACCGGGAACAACTCGTACGGCGACAACACCGTCAATGTCACGGTGCTCCCTCGTGAGTGAGAACCGCGTTGGGTTCTGTCGGGTTCCCGATTAATTTTGTTCAGCGATGTGGCATGGGTACAATGCTTCCATTGATCACCCTTTTTCAGCCAAACGTATCAACAAACCACCCGTGGCTGTCATTCAGCCCGACAACGTCACAGTCAAGCTACCTACCAAAGAGACTGTCCTGGACGGCTCGTGTGAGTTTGGCCATCGAGGGCTGCTGTGGCATATTTCTCGTTTGTGTCTGCTTGTTTCTGGCATTTCCTCCCAATTTGTTTGGATAGTAGGTTTAATTTGAGTGTTACATTTTTGCTGTCTCCTTTTTCAGCAATAGCTTTTTGATTGTTTCTTAATATTGTTGACAGTAAGCTTGCAAATAGAATGACAGTGTCAGACTTCTCCCACCATGCTTTTTTTTATAAACCAGGATAAAGTAAAAAAATAAACAGTTGGATTGCTTCATCTAGTGCTTGCAGGCATACCATAACATACTGAGGAAGCACTCAGTACCCTATGACTTTCACAAGGTTGTTGCTGATGGCTACTTCCTTCATCCGGTTCCATACACTTGGACGCACGCTTCTGCAAATTCAGAAACCAACAACAATATTGCTAATAGTCATTTTGTTCTGCGAGTTCTTCGGACAATATTTATACGACACCCAGCTGCAGGTTGCCTTTCCCTGCATTATTCTTAAAATGTAAGATACATGTCTCATTGAGATGAGTGCCTGTTCTAACAGATAATAAGAATAATAATAGTAGTAATTTCCTTTGTCTTCCAACAAAGACAATGTTGACGGAGACAAGGGGAAAAAGCTGTTGGAAGCAGCTTGACTGGCCTCAAGCCTGCGAAATACAACAACAGTAGAACACTAGAGCACTTATCAAAATGAGGTCTTATACATTTATAATTAACCAATAAAGAACATCGGTGAGCTCATACAATAGAAAAGTAGACTTTATACACAAGTGTGAAAAGAAAACATTGACATGACAAGTTGCTATTGAAATTAGAGTATATGGTTAAAAATGATCATACCCTATAAGTAGGGCCTTCGTTTTTGGGATTTATACTTTTCAATAATTGGGGGGGGGGGGGGGGGGAAGGAGGGGGGGAATGTGGTATTTTCTATGCTCGTAATAGGGAGAAACGGGTTTTTCTAGAAACTATTATGAAATTCGGCTTTTTCGGGTTATGTAGATAAATAAATAATTATACTTGACAATAAAAAGTATTGATCAGTTCCAGGACATGGAATGCTCTATTTATGCAAGCAAGTCATTAATGTGCAAATGTTTGGATTAAAAATTGAGACAGTCGACTTCCGTTACTTCGACCTTGACGGGACCTGTCAAACTGGGTCGAATTGTCCGAAAGTCGGATTAAAAGATGCATGCAAAATTTTTGTATATCTAGTGCTTTAGATCAGGCGGGCAGCGATGACTGGCCGGCAAACGAACCGCACCGTGCTGGCGGCTACAAGGAAAACATCACCATTGCACGCATTGTTGTCATCAGCGGCCCTATCTCACAAACAGCAGCGCTTGCTGCTCCGCAGCGGTGTTGCAATGGTTGTTTTGTGTTGAGACCCGGCCAGGGTCTTAACATGTGCTCTCTTTTTCTCTCTTTTCGCAATTCGGCGCACACTTCAAAATTTGAAAACAGGTTCTTTCACCGACAGGCGCGGTCGATTGCGCTTTTAACTTGCTTATTGCTTAGTTTGGAAAAAAAAAGGTCTGTTTTTGTGCGTCACACAGGCCTATCGGGCTTGTTATTTGCTTATCGCTGGTCCTCTCTAGGTCGAACTAACCAATATTTTATATTTCAAGACTGAAAGAACCAGTTTTCTTTTCAAGAGAAATGTATGGGCTTTTGCCAGGACCTTTGAACAGGATCGAATTAAACAATATGTCGAATTAGCCGAGGTCGGATTAACGCAAGTCGACCGTATGAGAGCTCGCTTGGTCATCTCAATTTTGAGCAAATATTTATTGACAGACATAATCAGCTGCATGCACAGCATTTCTGTCCCAATAGTAGACCTGTCCAGTCTTCAGAGACATATTAACTAAATGTTTTCTCAACGTAATTGATTTTGTTTTTCTAGAAGGTATTGTTTAATTATTTTCTGCATTACTTCTGTCATGCGCATTTCCAGCAAGTTTTTTTTTTTTTGTGAGCTTCACATTTCTGTAATGCCAAAAAACATAAAAAATGGTGAAATTTTTGTTTTGAATTCAGAAAATAAAAAAATTAAACCCAATTAAAAAAAGAAAAAAAATGTTTAGGGTGTCAAAATGTTAGGCAGAAATAGGTTGGCCAGATCATTTACTGTCGCTCTCAAATATCCAGCACGGACAAGTGTATGCCCGTGCAAGTTGGCCGACAATGTTGGTAGTGTTGCACTTCAGCCACTGAGGAAGTCGGCCAGTAGCGGCACACATGATCCCTCTCGCAATATAGGGAAATATTGTGTTTTACCCGAAAACGGAAGGACCTTACCTATAAGATGCTCATTTATATATTATTAATTTTAATACAGAACTTGTCAAATTAAAGTAGAACATACACAAGAAACAAGGGTCGCATGTTGCGAATACACTGCTCATACTTTGAGGACTCGGCGTGGGTTTCCGTCTGTGTGTGCAGTTAGCACAGACGACGACAAGATTGTGCGACACCACTGGGAGCCGGTAGTGATCCCGATTGGCTACAACGCACGCCTCAACGACACCCCGACGCTGCAGCTCAAGGACCTCATCCCGGGCTTCTACCGGTTTATGTGAGTCGCCACGCCATTACCTGTAGTCGCTTCAAACGTGCAATAGACTGGAAAAGCATGAACGAAAGAGAAGTGGAGAAAGCTCGACAGGAGTAGAGAAGAAGGCGGACTGCCTGCTAATATGACGGATGCCTCGTTGGCTATCGAGTTTGGGAGCCAGCTGCGAGTTGAAATCGGCTCAGTTCTGGATTAACCTTATCCCAGACACTGAGACTGCTTTAATATTTGATAGAGCAGTGGTTCTCAACCACTGATGTTTCGGGCACCCCTTCTGAATCGGCCAGGGGTGAAGGAGGGGTATTAGATGATTGCAGTGACAAAAATGTAGACAAAGAAAACTAAATGTGTGAAAACCAGCTTTGAAACTCCGGAAAATAATCAACCCTGCTCACTTGGCACGTATGGTTTGGTCTTTTTACGCTTGTGAGCCAGTTAGCATCAATAATAAGTTTTATTGCTTGGCTTGACTGATGGTCAAAGGCTTCGGGCACCCTAAGAAGGCCCTCAGGGACCCCAAAAAGGTCAACATACCCTTAGTTGATAACCACTGTGATAGAGCATTGGAGCAGTCTTATTTAGAAAGATGCTTCTTGTAAACACTTTTTTGTTTAAAAATTTGTGATGTGCGGTGGTTTTCCACTATAGAATGACGAGAAGCACTCCACGGTATTTTCATTGCAAGTACAAATGACTTCAGTGCGCACTCTTCTTCCAGGTTGACGGTGACCGACTCTGACGCAGTCACCAACTCCACTTACGCCAACGTCACCGTCCTCAAAGGTACGTTGACTACCGTAGAACCTGACCATGTCGAACCTGCTGGCGCTGTCCATTCTCTGCTGTGTCGAACAATCTTTTAAAATGTGTCGAAGATTTTAACAAAGACATGCACGAAAAAAGCTATAGTTTAGTCATGTGCGAATAGTGGATTTTGAGTTCGAAGTGAATAGTGGTTTTGGTTGAATATTTTATAATCAAATATCAAATAGTTTCTCCAAGCCTTTCACTTCTGCACCATGCTTAAACAAAAACCCGGCTGAACTTGTAAAGGTAATTTTCAATCTTCCACTTGTCCATATCTATGCTAAGTTAATTTTTTTGGCCTCAGAAAGTTGTCGAACCCGCTGGCGCTGTCCATTCTCTGCTGTGTCGAACAATCTTTTAAAATGTGTCGAAGATTTTAACAAAGACATGCACGAAAAAAGCTATAGTTTAGTCATGTGCGAATAGTGGATTTTGAGTTCGAAGTGAATAGTGGTTTTGGTTGAATATTTTATAATCAAATATCAAATAGTTTCTCCAAGCCTTTCACTTCTGCACCATGCTTAAACAAAAACCCGGCTGAACTTGTAAAGGTAATTTTCAAGCTTCCACTTGTTCATATCTATGCTAAGTTAATTTTTTTGGCCTCAGAAAGTTGTCGAACCCGCTGGCGCTGTCCATTCTCTGCTGTGTCGAACAATCTTTTAAAATGTGTCGAAGATTTTAACAAAGACATGCACGAAAAAAGCTATAGTTTAGTCATGTGCGAATAGTGGATTTTGAGTTAGAAGTGAATAGTGGTTTTGGTTGAATATTTTATAATCAAATATCAAATAGTTTCTCCAAGCCTTTCACTTCTGCACCATGCTTAAACAAAAACCCGGCTGAACTTGTAAAGGTAATTTTCAAGCTTCCACTTGTCCATATCTATGCTAAGTTAATTTTTTTGGCCTCAGAAAGTTCACTGCCTCTGTTGGAATGGCAAGTAAAGTATGCATTTGACATAAAATTAAACCTATAAAAATGCCCAGCTACAGTCAAACCCGATTACATTGAACCCGTTCAATTCAAACTATTCCTTGTATCGAACTATTTTTGAACAGACTAGTAGCTGCAATGAAAATGCATAGCGAAAAATGTGGTTACATCTAACGAAAATTGCAGCATCTCCCGATAGATAGAACTGCTGAAAGCGCCGTTTTGCTTTGCAAGCTGGCTTTCCCACAACGCGGGCGGCCGCGTTGGTTTGAAAGCCAGCTTCCAGAGCAAGCTGGCTTTTTTTCTTCTGGGTGGCCGCGTCGACCGCCGGAAGAAAAAAAACATTCTCTTTTGCGGAAGGAGTGGGGAGAGAGTGAGCCGGTAAGACCTTGGAAAACGAAAAAGCGGTCACTGAATGGCCGCGTGGTGTGTCCCTCATGACGTACAGATGCCCCTTTGAACGGCCAGTCGGTTACGTTCCTATTTTCTTTCCTCCTTTCCCGCACATTCTCCGCATTGGGTCGTGTGCCGTCTTTGGTCATGCCGTCGTTGCCATGTTCCCATCGTTCACAGCTCCGTTGACACTCGCTGATCATGACTATCGTTTCGCTGTTCGTTTGCTGTTCACCCTCTTTGATCGTCCGTGATGACTGCCGCGAAACGTCAGAATCCTCCCTTCAAGGTGAAACTTGAAATCATGAAGAAAGGCGAGCGAGGAGTGAAGAAATCTGACGTCGCCGCGAAGTAAACAACTTTTCTAAATGTGGCGTGCTTGTTTGTTGTCGAAGTCATTAAAACTTTTACATTGAATTACCTGCTATATCGAATTGGTAGGCGGTTTTTTGCGAGTTTGATATAAACGGATTTGACTGTATACCCAATTCAGGAGATTTATAGATCTTGCTATATGCAATTATCCTTTCTTAATCTCGAATTTGAGAAAAGAAAACAATCACGAATGATGAACGTAGGTTGTCAGGACACCTGTGCCTAACTTATATTCTTGCATAATAACCAGAGTTTAATTTTGAGCATCTTTCTGTAGTGTTGATACCAACAGTCACAAAGTTTCTGTTTGTCTTTAAATAGACAAAGCGCGTGCTTGCTCCGCCCCACTTTTAAAGGGATGCTGAACCGATATTTAAAATCTCATAATTATTGCCCGAGTGGGCTTCACAGGATGGTACTGTACCTAAAAACAATATTCAATTAGACGGATGAGGCCCGTATTATTGTATTTCTTTGAATTAAGAGTTAATCCTCGGCCGGAAGCCGCCGGCGCGAGTGTGTCCTTCTGAGAGCAGACGTAGCGGAACTGACGTGCACATTCTCGGTGCCCCCAGCACCCCTGGTGCCTCCGCGCATTCTCCTCGTTCGTTGGTGCTCGCCTTGATTCTTCGCTCGGCGGCTGTTCTGCTGCTCCTGCTGCTGCTGCGGCTGCTGAGGCTGCTGCTACTGCTGCTGCCGACGATTTTATACATCGCCATACTAGTAAAGAGATCGCAAAAGGCAATGCCGAACGCCGACCAGCCGAGGTCGCGGAAATCCAAAATATGGGGCAGAGCCCGCGTGGTACTAACAATAACAAACGCCACCCGGCTTAGCACCTGGCTTGGCTTGGCTCTGTCTGTCTTTTGAGGCGAATGAGAATGCGCACGTCACGAAGCGAGCTTTCCATGACGCTCACCAGGGGTCGCGTAAAATTGTATTTCTCGTGTTTATTCAATTTTATACGCCTTCTCGCTCAAAACAACGTCATTTAGAAGTAAAGGACATGCTATGTATGCCATTGCGACCAAGAATTTCCACCCAAAATTTCGGTTCAGCATCCCTTTAAAGAGAGCTTTTTTTCCTAAGCATGCGACTGCATTATTTGTACTTTTCGAAGTGTTGATCGTGGCAGGTTAGCCTCTTTGAGCGCACTTCTTATCGAGCATTGGTGCACTGCAGAGAAGCAAAACCCGTGAAAGCAAGCTTTGCGGGAGTTGCTTCTCCGCAGTGCACCGGTGCTTGATAAGAAGCATGCTCGTCGGGTTAGCCTTGTTGAGCATGCTTCTTACCAAGCACCGGTGCACTGCCGAGAAGCAACTCCCGCAGAGCTTGCTTCGAAATATATGAATATTGAAGTTTATCTCGAAGCGAATATTGAATATTCGCACAACAGTAGTATCGTTACATCGAACAAGAACATAGACTGTATTGAATAGATATAACGTTTTTGGACCCACTAACTGTTCGAAAGCTGGCTTTCCATCACACAGTGATGGAAAGCCAGCTTCCGGATCCTTAAGGGACGCTAAACCACTTTCTGCTGGTCTATTTATGGTCGGAACTGAATCTCTGTGCCCTAAGCCGATTTTTATTAAAATCGGCATCAAAGGAACTATTGATGACACCAGATGGCGCCATCGAACAAGGAGAAGGGCTTCTCCTCTGCTTCTCCTTGTCCGATGGTGCCATCTGGTGTCAGTGATAGTTTTGAGGTAGTCGACCTTTGATACCGATTTTAATAGAGAAATCGGCCACGCATAAATGTAATGTTTGGTTTTTTAGGATCCTTAGAGCCCATGAATTGAGTTAGGGCCATAGATAGATTTTCACAAAAAGAGGTCTAGTGCCTGTTTAACTTCGATCATCCTTAAAGGTCGACCTGCAAAATATTTTTTAACCAGGGTGATAATCCTACTCGCCATTCTTCCCACTTTCCCCTCTCCCACTCTTAACTTGCAGTATTTTGGGGTTGGATGAGCTGGGATAAGCTCCCGGCTTATCCGGCCATAAGATGCAGTCATTGTAACAATGACTTCGTTGCACTCTTTGCTGTCAAAGAGTGCAACAAAGCCATTATATCAATGGCTTTGTTGCACTTTTTGCTGTTTGTAGAACATGCTGACATACTTTGTGCCATCTATTTTTGGGGGTATTGTAAAAAAGTCGGGCAGAAACATTTCTGATAAAGCTGAGGTTTTCTTGAAAGCAATAATAGATAGGAAAAATTGAGCTTATGTTTGAGCTTATTGCAATAACTTATAGTAGATGTGAAAATTTAATATAAATTACATCAGAAATGACAGAAAAATGTTCAAGACTTGGTTCTCTCCTGAACGTCTCATACCTTCCGTTCTCGTCGTTGCACCAGTCTGAGAGTGGCAGGTGCATCTGAAAAATTGGAGTGGGTCGTGCAAAGATCAGTGGGTGTTATGGGTAAGGTAGCACCTCCGAATGGAACCTCAAGGGGTAAGACAAATAAATGAATGAATGACTTAAAGGGATACTACAACGAAATTTCGGCGCTCATTTTTTGGTCTATATCTGTTCAAAAGAGCAGTATCACATGGAACATACCAATATCTTGCTAAAAAAGTCTCGAAAGGGAATTTTAAAACGAATTAAACGATTAGCAAAGAGCACCTGGTGGATGTCGCTAACGCCTCGTTTGTAATGCTCGTCTAGGAACCTTGACAGCTAGTGACGGAGGTTGTCTCGCCTCCGGCCACGACGAGAGAAGGGGGGAAGGAGGAACTCCCCTCTTCCCGAGAATCCCTTTTGTGTGTCGCAGAAGTCGCTATTGTCCCCCTACAAGATTATAGAAGATTAACCCGTCACTCAAAATTCGTACAAAAACAGCCGCTTCGGTGGCTGGAACGACTAGGCCATCCTCTCGGCGTCAGCCTCGCCGTAGCTTTGCTCGTCTCGAGACGACCTACGTCACGATTGTGTTGGATGTCACATGCTCTAAGCTGGGCCTTCTCCGAGCGCTTGCCAGAGTGGGCCGTTTATAACGAAAAATACAGCCACCAGGATCAAAATACAAATGTGCGATTGTCATTTACGGATATTGTGGATCATATTCAACCTATTTTTGAACACGACGGGAATATTTCAAATTTCGTTGAAGTATCCCTTTAATGAAGTCGGGTGGGTGGCGTCTCCACAGAGGTGGACTACCCCCCGACGGCGAATGCGGGCACCCAAACGGTGGTGTACATGCCGAAGAATGAGGTGACCCTTAACGGGAACCTGAGCACGGACGACAAGGGCATCAAGGCCTGGGAGTGGACCAAGAGCCCCGACACCGACAAGCACGTCGACATGGAGGTGGGGCTACTGCTACTTCTTTTTGCCTTCTTTCTTTTTTCTGGCATATGTGCATACTTTTTGGTTTACCGATCGCTGGCGGTCCATAGAGGAAAAATGACAAAATAATGAAAGTGTGGAGGGATTGAAGATGGACACTCATTGTTCTTTCAAGGCGCAATGACCTCGAAGGATGTTCGTCACACTTTGGCAGCGCTTCCCGGTTCGACAGGAAGGGATGATAAACCTACGAAAAGGAATACATCTGCCCCTTTGGCATTTCCCAAAAATGTTCTAAGTGCCTAGCCTCTAGAGCAGTTTCGTTCACGTCCGCCCCAAAATCAGTCAATTGCATACGTTACACACTGCAACAAACAAAATAGTCTGTGAACCAGTGCTTGAACAGCCAGTCGGCCCATGCGTGTAATAGCAACTGACTTCGCGTTGCGTTTGGGCTAGGCGCTCTCGTTCTGCGGCCGCGTCCCTTGCTCTTCTCTCTTCACCTTGCTCCGCCCACCATTGTCATGCGCAACAAGGCCGGCAACAAAGCCTAGAAGCAAGAGCCTTCATAGTATGCATACTCTACATTGTTGCCACCGAACACACACTGAGGAAAGTCCCCGCGCCCAGAACAGTCGCCCGAGTGCATGCAGTGTGTGCAGTCTGCGACTGCACGCTCCAAATGTGACTTCCGTGTTTTTACGGGGTAAGGTCGGTCTGCCTTTTTGAGGTGCGGTGACACTGGTTTACGACGTAGATGAGAAATTTTTCCGGTGTGGTGCCACGCACTGCTAGCCTGGGTTTTTTACAGCAGAGCTGTTAAGGGCTAGTTTCCCCAGTATCTTGTCCGTAGACAAACAAATGTCGACACAAAACTCCAGACAGCTACCACCATCTATGAGCGACGGAGGCAACCGGCTTGTTGGTTGTCTGGTTGCCGCCGTCGCTCATAGATGGCGGTAACCTTTCCAGCCTTTCCACTCTGGTTTTCACCAGAGTGGAAAGGCTGAATTTCTCTAGGTGTCATCCTCGAGGTTGTTCTAGACGTTGTCTTTGAGGTCGTCCTAGACGTCGTCCTTGAGGTCGTACTAGACGTCGTCCTTGAGGTCATCCTTGAGGCCGTCCCGAGAGGTTGTCCTCGAGATCGATCTAGAAGTCATCCTTGAGGTCGTCCTCGACGTCGTCCCTGAGGTCATCTTAGGCGTTGTCCTCTAGGCGTCGTCCTTGAGGTCATCATAAAGTCATCCTTGAGGTCGTCCTAAACGTTGCCTAGACGTCATCCTCTAGGCGGCGTCCTTGAGATTGTTCAAGAAGTCGTCCTTGAGGTCGTCCTAAACGTCGTCCTCTAGGCATCGTCCTAGACGTCGTAAAGATAACAGTTTTGCTGGTCCTTCATCTTCACGTGAAGTGGAAGAGCTCTACATTTTGTTTTATTGTGCATCATGCGGGGGTGATACACGACCGCACGCCGGTACGATGCTCGTCCTATCGAAACGGGCAGGGGTGGGGATCGAACCCGGGATCCGTGGGCTCTGCCTGAGATCACGTGACCCCTGGTGACCCCCCGAGGTCATGTGCCCCCCCCCTTCCCAAGGTCACGTGACCTCAGTGACCCCCCTGATGACCCCCCGAGGTCATGTGACCTCCCTCCCCCCCAAGGTGACCCCCTGAGGTCACGTGACCTTCGTGTCGTCACGGGGGCCACGTGACCTCAAGGGAGTCACGTGACCTCGGGGGAGTCACGTGGCCTCAGGGGAGTCACGTGGCCTCAGGGGAGTCACGTGACCTCAGGCGGGGTCACGTGACCTCACAGGGGCCACGTGGCCTTCGTGGCGGAGTAGCAGGCAGGATGACGAGGTGAGGAGGAGGGAAGAGGGGTATACCCTCCCCTCAGTACCCTTCCATCCTCCTCCTCAAGAGCTGCGCTCTAATTCGGCGTTACAGGGAGTTGTAAACGGCTTTCATTTTTTGCTTGCTTTTATTTCATTCACTTTACTTCATCATTACCTCAGCAGGACACGTTATTGCCATTTTAGATTCTACCGTGTCCTTCTCACCAGCATAGACATTTGAGGAAGCTCGTCAACGCCCTCTTCACTTGCTCGGCATCTCGGTAAAACAAGGAAAGGTCAGCAATGGGGGCTGTAATCTGGCGTGTGTGCAAAGCACCTACAGAAATAGCTGCGGTGAGACGTAGCCACTGTCAGAACCTTACGTGGCGCATCACCGTACGCTTTTTGCTCAGGTTTTTTTATCCTAAATTGTTATTTTTCTTCTTTTTATTGCACTTGCGGCCCGGGCTGCGCGTGCCGTCTTTGAGCAGCACCACGAACTAAGCTCGGAACGAGCCTGGGACGTCCAAAACAACCAAAGGGCAAAGTTAGGATGCGCGGACGATCTACACTCGTCCTAAACGGTTTGGGGACGGCTCCAGGTAAACGAGCTAGGCTTGCCCAAAACGGTTAAGAGGTTAATGGCAGGCCCCTCCTGGGTTTGGTTGTCTCGTGGCCAGCGTAGTGAGGAAACCGGGCGGAGAGGCGGGCACTATTGCGGACGGTGAATGCTTCTGACTCCTTGCAGGCTGAAGCTCGTTTTGCAAACGCGGCCCACAAACCACGTGACCCCAATTGAGTAGTTGCCCCCTTTCTTAATTCTGGGCTCTCTATATCAACGAAACACGAACTTGAGCGCAAACTCGGTGCTGTCCAAGCATTGTTTGCTTCGTGTTCCATGTCAGCGTCGCATTTCTCCGTTCCCCCTTCAGCTGAGACTACAGTGGGAGCTACGTGCCTGCCAGACCAATCGGCCGCCTCCCACTTATCACCTGATCCAGCTCTCCGCGCGTGGGTATGGCCGGGAACGTGATGACGTGGCGAAAGAGAGACATATGACTGGCCTAACGCGGACGTAGCTTCCATTGCAGTCTCAGCTTAGGAGCAAACCTAGTCTAGTCGGTGTGGCTGCTCTCTGCTCGAAATTCTAGCTTTGCACGAGTACCGATTCGGTGACTCATCGCCACGCAACGATGGCGACTCCCAGCACTGCCAGCACCTTGACGGGGAAGACGAAGGCAATTTCCTTGAAACAAAAGCGTACCGCCTTCCTCGACGAAGTGTGCATTAATGTAAAGAATGCCGTCCACCGCATATAGCTCGCAGGACTTTCTCTCAATCGAAGCTTCTCGCAGTTAGCGAGAAGCGGCTCCGATCTAGCAGAGAGGGCGTGCAGGGAAGCCTCAACCGCTTTCTGCAGGCACGATAAATTGTGCCCTTGTTATTTTTTATTTTTACAGCGAAACTGTTATGTGCTAGGATCTGGAAAAAAATGCGTCCGCGGATGTTGACAGAAAACTCCCTATTGGTCCCCATTGGTCGTGGCAAGTATGAATAAATAAAATAAAAGAAGGGGGCAACCAGCGTGAGTTAGTCTTCCTTGGCATTATAAGATGGTGAGGTCCTGATCCCTTGTTATCATCTCTAGGCATCGTCCTCGACGTCGTCTGAAGGGTCTGAGGGCCCTAGGCGTCGTCCTGAAGGTCGTCCTAGAAGTCGTCCTTGTGGTTGTCCTAGACAACGTCCTAGAAGTCATCCTCGAGGTCATCATAGAAGTCGTCCTCTAGGCGTTGTCCTCGAGGTCGTCCTAGAAGTCGTCCTTGAGGTTGTCCCAGACGTTGTCCTCTAGGCATCGTCCTAGACGTCTAAAAAATAACAGCTTCGCTGGTCCTTCATCTTCACGTAAAGTGGAAGGGCTCTACAATTTTTTCTTTGCTTGTTACTTTTATGGAGTCCAGATATAACGAAGAAGTGGATATAGCAAAGTGATTTCAGATTCCCATAAACTTCGTTATAACCGTTCTTGACAGTATATTTGCTGCAAACTCAAAATCCACCGTTCGCACCTTCCTCAAAACAATAAACCGTCGACCTTCCTCCGCGTGCACCACAGGGCACGACCAGCCCGTACCTGCACCTGTCCAACATGGAGGTGGGCGTGTACAAGTTTGTGCTCAAGGTGACCGACACGGCGGACCAGACGTCTCGGGCGGAGGTGCACGTCTTCGTCAAGCCGGCCTCCAACCAGGCCCCCACGGCCAGTGCGGGGGAGGACCTCCGCGTCTCCCTGCCGCTGGACAAGCCCGTGACCCTGGACGGGAGCCACAGCACCGACGACGTCGGCATCGCTTCCTGGCGCTGGAGCCAGATACGGTACGCGTGCCGATCTCGGGCCGTCGACGAGTCACCGGGGAGTTCCAACAAGTTGCGTTTTTGTGGGACAAGACCGGTGTCGGACAGACGCGGAGTCGGCGTTTTGCCGCCCTGGGCGGTCTTCAAGTATACCCCCCCCCCCACCCCATCGTTCCCACCGGTCGTTCGAACCCCGATTCTCTCGGCACTGTGAGCCGTTGGCTATCTTATATTACGTGTCAGCGATGCATCGATGTGCAAGAGGAAGCCCGCAAGAGTATTTTTTCGAACACTGTGAGAGGCCGGAGCCGCACCGACGCGTTGGGAGGCAAAAAATGGGAACGGCGCGGTCTTCCTTTGTTGAGCGAATTCATCCGGTGGCGGGGGTGTTTTCTGCAATTGTGAATGAGGCATTACGTGGCGCTGCAGAAGCGTGCGCACGAGGCGCTATGCTTTTCGCGATAGAATGATTCCCCTGCAATTGTGAATGGCTACGGTGCCGTGGTGCAGAGGACCCAAGCAGAGCCAGCTCGAGGGTGCAACTGGCGCCGTGGCCAAGGTGTCGGGACTGGTGCCGGGGGAGTACACCTTCCGGCTGGACGTCGTTGACACCAACAACCTGACCGGCTCCGACAACGTGTCTGTCACCGTCACTCAGAGTGAGTCGGCGTTTTGACAAAAGCCGTTTCGGGCAATAACTCTGTGGTTCGACCCAGTCATGGTCACGTCCCATTCCTCTGTTCGCCTCGGAAATAGTTAGTTGTGCGAGTCTTTCGTAATAACGAGATGAAAATGCGCATATTGTTCTAGTTCGTACCCAATATTTTTGTCTATATAGTTGGGCATTTATGTTAATGGGGTCCGAATCAACGAGGCGTGACTGTACTTTGTTTTGCCTTACGATGGACCAGGGGGGTTGCTACGAGACGTCTAAGTGCATCCAGGGCCACGGGAGCGTTGTGTGACCCTGGGTGAGGGGGTTACAGCGACACATGGGACAAAGTCACGCGATAAGTTTGTGGCACTGGATTTGCCGGAACGGCTCGTGGCGTAGGCTATGTTATGTTGTAAGGTGAAATAGAATAAGACGTCTAATGAGAATTCGGCTAATAGACGTTTGTGAGCTGCTTTCTTTTGTTAGGCGTGCATTCGAGCGTTCCGCATTTCAGTGCCCTTTTAATGCGGAATGCATTTTATCTGCTGATTTTCACGGAGTTCCATAATGTTTGACTGTAACAGCCGGCCGTAACGAAAAAACGACACCAGGAGGTGTTATGCCTGTAGGGAGCCATATAAATAGACTTCAGCCCCCGGCAGGATTTGAACTCCCCACCTCAGGATTGTGATCCAAGTGCTTTGCCAACTGAGCTATCCAGGACCGGTGGTTTCTACAGGGTGATACAAGGAGACGCCAGGCTCTTTAAATCGACCGGAAAATTCGGTTTCTTAACCAATCGCGCTACGACTTTGTGCAGCGTTGCCCACAGATGGTGCCATTTTTTTTTTGTAAAATTTGCAAAGAGCGAACTTACCTGAGGAAAAAGCAAAGAAAGAAAAAGGCTTAGCTCCTATGGAAACGCAGCGACGCCACCGGTCTTCAAACTACACGGCGCCGTTTCGCACGGGAAACAAGAGATGGTGCAACGAACGCCGCCAACGAACGAGCATACGGCGCCGAGAGCCGGCGTCTTTTCTTTAGCAGATGATCTTTTCGACTCAAAAGCGGCGCGCGTTCCGCAGGGGGCGACAGTCGCAGAAACAAAAACAACAACTGATATGAAGAAAGCTTGCGCCGCTTTTGATTCGAAAAGATTGTCTGCTAAAGAAAAGACGCTGGCTCTCGGCGTCATATGCTCATTCGTTGGCGGCAGTTGGCGTCGCGACCGCTTGCGCCATCTCTTGTCTCTCGTGCGAAACGGCGCCGTGTTGTTTTCAGACAGGTGGCGTCGCTGCGTTTCCATAGGAGCTAAGCCTTTTTCTTTCTTTACTTTTTCCTCAGGTAAGTTCGCTCTTTGCAAATTTTACAAAAAAAATGCACCATCTGTGGGCAACGCTGCACAAAGTCGTAGTGCGATAGGTTAAGAAACCAAATTTTTCGGTCGATTTAAAGAGCCTGGCGTCTCCTTGTATCACTCTGTAGAAGGCCAAAACGAACTCATTCGATTGGCGTGCGAAGGCGCGGTCACACGCTTCGCGGCCTTTTCTGTTGTGCTGCTGCCATCTTGCGGCATTTGTCAGAAATGGGAGTGAATCTCGGTAGATGGTGCCGTCCAGACGCCCTTCTTTTCTTCCCTGGAAGGCCTATCACACATTCTGTGCTTACCAGTCTTTGTCAGCATGATCAAGCTTCTATGCATAATTTTTTTCCCGCATTTATTGTCTATTTGTCAGATCTCTATGATGGTGGATGCACTGTTTTTTTCCTGTTGATTGCTGTTCAGTTGTTGCTTTTCTGCTTGTTAGTCTGGAGTCTGGTACTACAGATAGCTGGTCATTTTGATGGCCTATAGATGGCATGTCAATTTATTGCCATTTACATGCTGAACAACTCTACTTTTTGTTGCCGGAAGAGGTGGTATGTGGACGTTGGGGACGCAAACCATGCACACACTGGACAGGCGACTTCATCTACACCCGGGGCTTAGTTAAGCTCGCCTTTAATGTAATGCACAAAAAAAAAAAAAAAAAACGACGAAGCAGAGAGGTCAACAGGAGATGGCATAGCTTTCAACTGAATTCTTTAATTAATGAAGATAAGAAACATACATAAAAGCATAAAAAAAACTAACACATGCTCGCAGGACAGACCGAAAATACGATAACCAAATATTTAGTTAAAATCTCGCTTCAATTCAAAAAGTGTTCAATAGTATTGAATGCTTTTTGAATTAATCAGTACCTTTCCTGGGTGGTTTCATTATTTCATCACTTTTAAACACTTCAACACGACGCACAATCTCGAAGCCAAATGCAAGAAGAACGTCGCCGAGACGTGATGTTGTATTCACAATACGACTACTTGACATTTGTACGCTCTCTTTTCCGTTTCCACAGACACCAATGCAGCTCCCAAGGCGGATGCGGGCGGAGACCGAACCGTGTTTCTCCCAGCGGACGTCGTCTCGCTAAACGGTTCCCGCTCAAGCGATGACGTCGAGATCGTCTCGTGGCTCTGGACGCGCGAGCCCTCGTCGCTGGCGGCCGGGGTGAGTGTCACTGGCTCGAACTACCCGGCTTTGCATCTCCGTTGCCGTGCTTAGGACGGCATACGGCGTTTCATGGCCGATGCTGTGACTCTTTTGATAGAATTGGCCAGAAATCAAATAGGTCGCCTTCCACGCTAATTATGAAAACAACAATTATGGGAGATTCTCACAGTTATACACGTTTCTTTCTTTCGAGTGCGTCCCCGGTCTCTGGATTTTATGGCTACAGCCGCTACGGGGACTTCCTGGCAACACTCGTTGTGCTAGGCAGAAAATTCCCTCTAACATGCGCTCTCACGTGCGTCGCCCTGTGACGGCGGGCGAAGTGCATGCACTTGGCTCTTGCCAGGCAGCAATGTCTTACACTTCCGTGGTTGGTGGGGGAGACCGCTACACATTGCTTACCATAGAACTCAATTTATGCGTACTACACAATGTAAAACAGTCCACCACTTGTAACGTTACCTGTCTCGATTTAGTTTTAGGCAGAAACTCGTGTGTGGGGTCTGTTCCCTTTCTCTTACATACTTCAGTGACCATACCAGAAGGCTGTGTAGTGTGCGATTGAGGGTGGATGTGATTGAAAGTGTGCGTTGTTACTCACGACACTTCTTCGCACACTGTGGCAAAAAGATGCAAATTTTTACCGGGACCCCTCTGGTTGCCGCGGCTGCAGCACATCCTGGAGAACTCGAGCTCGTCAGCGGTGCTGCGGCTGTCTTCGCTGATCCCCGGACGCTATATGTTCACGCTGACGGTGGCGGATGCTCAGGGGGCCACGGGCAAGGACACGGCCTCGCTCATCGTCAAGGCCGCCCCCACTCTTGCGCACCACGTTGAGCTCCTGCTGGACGTCGACATTGAGACTTTCACCCAGGAACAGCTGGTCAGTGTCAAGGGCGGACGCGGCGCCGGTCTCCGCTTCCGCATTGCACACGACAAAGGGACCCAAGGGGGGGATCGTTGGCGGGGAGATCGAGCTATTGGGGACGTGCTCTGCCCGGCTCGTTTTCCCCGCTGCTCGGCATTTACCCAACACAAGGCCTGTGGGCCTGATCTTTTACGTCGTCTTCCTTGATGGAGCACAGGGCACAGGGGATGTAAATACACAGGCTCGATCATGCTGATAAAGACCAGGGGCCCTAATCAACACGGCGGGACCAAGGGACCCGGACATTGCCGCCTGCTGCGATTGGCCAGCTTGGCACCACTGACCAATCGTAGCAGGCGGCAATATCCTGGTCCCTTGGTCCTGCCGTGTAGATTGGGACCCCTAGGAACACAGAATCTGTCCCGTGCAAAGCGGACTTCGTGTCTGGTTTGTGCTAGATTTTTAATTATTTTTGTTATATATTTTTTTATATCTTCAAGTGTTTTAATCTATTTTTTTATATATGTTTATATGTTTTCTCTATGAATTTACTTTTATTTACTTTATTTATTTCTTATTTTTGTTATATATTTCTATTTATTTTATTTATTATTTTCATCCCAAAACCTGCTACTTTCGCCGGCACGTTTGCGTTAAAGTAAAAATTATTCCGCATCTTGTAGACCCTGAGATGGGAAATAATAAAAAAAACGAACGACGACAACAAAATCTCAGACGCAGCTGAAATTTATTGATTTGAGCACACCAATAAATAGACTTCCAAACACATGGAGAAAGAGAAAGGGAAAGAAGGAACTCAAACAGATAAACAAGACGATTAACGATTCGACCCAGACAGCATAAGCCACTCCCCGGCTCCACACTTTTGGAAAGGGAACCGCCACCCGAACAACAACAACCCCAAGGTCCAACATACAAGGCGACCCCCAACCCCTAAAGCCTAAGCTCAATTTCATACTTGAAAGCCACCGCTTCCGGTTTCCCTCCCCACCCGAATTTTACAAGCCCCCCTCACACAAGCAAAAACTCCTTCATCCAATCATTGATAACCAAAAACGGCTGGCTTACACAATTCCCCTGCTCGCAGATGCACAGTCTCCTTAATTAGCCTTCTAAACAAATATTTTTTGTTACACAGAACGGAAGTTACACAAACCAACGTGATTTGCCAATTCAGAACTCTGCGCCTTATTCTTTACACTCCTTTTGTGTTCCGTAAGACGGTCATTTAGACAACGCCCTGTCTGTCCAACATAACACAACCCGCAGTCAAAAGGGATCTTATAGACCACCTCTGCGACACAGGCGACAGAGGGATCTCTATGTTTTTCCCCGCAACATCCCTCACGTCCGAAGGTAAATGGGATGAGCTTGTCCAAGCGAAAGTCTGCTTTAAAAACCATGTTTACGTTAAATTTCGCCCCCAAAGCTTTTAAGCTATGAGAAATACCATGAAAATAAGGAATCACCTCAAAGGTTCTGCCTTGAACTTTCTCAGCGGTCCCCGATCTGCGTACAAGCTGTCTGCGTACACTTGAAACGATTAACTGTAAACTATACCCCGCCGACAGTAGACGTTTGATTTGAACACCGAAAGCGTTCCCGACACAATGAAAACAAGATTTCTTATGTGCATTACCAATTAGTGATCTTACCACTCCCCCTTTCACGAGTTTAGATTGAGCACTCCATCTAGAAAGGACCCTCCTTGCAGTTTCCTTCCCATTAGACCAGCAAAGACCCTTTTTATTCAATAAGTTGCAAGTCTAAAAACTGCAACTTTCCATCTTTCGCTGACTCAGAGGTGAATTTCAATTCCGGTGCAGCAGTCAAAATAAAGAAATGGATCTCAGTAGCGGAACATTGATTCGGAGCACAAACCAAGATGTCATCAACAAACCTCCGAACCAAAACCGCATCAACACCCAAAGAGCTAAAAAATCTTGTTATTTTCCTGTCAAGAGTGTTGAGATAAAACTCCGTCAACACTGGAGCCAGCGCCGAACGAATGCACACGCCTTTCCGCTGTATATAACAGTCCCCATTAAAGTTAAGCACAGTCGCCAGATAGCACGTCAGAAGTTCCTGTACCGCATCTACCGAGATACCTGCTTTGGCCTGAAATGAGACTAAATTTTTTTCTGAAAGCTCCCTAACCCTTTTGAGCAACAACACTCTATCCAAAGAATAATATAAATCTTTGATGCAAGGACATCACTGGTTACAATATCCAACTGCCCTGTACCGACCTATGTTCGATCACCGTCGTGGCTCAAACTTTATTTACAGTCGCTGACCGATTTTTCGGATTTCGGAGGGGGGGGGGCGGGGGCGGGGGTGGGGGGGTGGGCTGAAAAAGCATCCGAATAATAAAGCAGTCCGAAAACTCTGCATATTACAAAACTTTTCTTTATTGAGCCTAAGCAGGCTTAAAAAGGTCTCCAAAAGTGCCTTCCGTCATGTTATGCTTGTGGGCGATAATGTGCACTTGCATTGACGTTAGCGTCATGTTCTCACCCGGCAGAGGTGCAAGAAGAGGCCATGAGATCCAAAGCACGTACCGACGCGGGAAAAAAGGACGAAACTGCGAAACATTTAGGTGCGAAGTTTAGAAGCTGTCAACAGTGCATTAAAAAACATAGGCAAAGAAAAAAAATTTTTTTTTTAACAGCCTTGATAAAAACAAGTTGTCATAAAATAGATTTGCAAAAAAAAATTCATAACAATATAGAGCTAAATTTATTTTGCGTAACGAATTTGTAGTTGGCACCTGCACGCAGAAATGTGGCTACTAGAGTCACCTGATTGGCCACTAGTCTGTGTGTTGCCATGCGGCGCCGCTGCCGCCACAAGTTACGCCGGAGCCGTTCGGCGGTGCCGCTGAAGTCCTCAAAACTCCCGCCGCCGCCGCCGCCGTCGCCGCCGCCGCCGCCGCCGCCGAATGTGATGTGCTGCTGGCTGAACGTATTTTTCTTTCTTGATAGGCAAGAAGTAATTCAATATATTGTTTCAAATAAAAATAAAACCTTTTACGAGTCCTATCCAGTCCAATAATACAAAAACAAAAATTCAGAAAAAAAACACCATCATTATTAATACTTAGCGACTTATCTCCGCGCCGCCGCTGGGAGAGAACACTCCAGCGCGCTGCCATCGTCAATTTCTGACTGGCGCAGAGGTCTATCACTTGGTGCTTTCGCTCTTTCAGGAGCTTCCTGTGGGCTCTAAAAGTTACTTATTAATCTTTGTTTTTATGTTGCACTTAAGATTAATATGTAAATTTTAGATTCCATAGGAAGCTCCCAAAGGAGCGCAAGCACCAAGTGACTATAGTGGCCAGTCATGTGACTCTAGTAGCCACTTTTCTGCAGGCTCCCGCAGGCGCCAACTACAAATTCGTTTGCGCCGTAAATATAGCTCTAAAATTTTTTTTTTCATTGTAAATTTATTTTTTGACATTCTCTTTCCATCCAGTCTGTTTAAAAATAATATTTTTTTTCCTTTGCATTGTCTTTTAATGGATGGTGAATGGCACGAAAACAGAACATAAATTTTGTTAGAGATGTAAATTTGACAAAACAAAGAAACCAAGACGATGATGTTGATGCATTAGCAAAAACAAAACGCATAGCATAGCACGCCTAGTGGCTGGTTTGGCAGGGCTAAAATAGTGCTGCCAAACCTATCTAATTCATCGGAAACATCAAGCAAGCCCACGGTCAAGCCAGCGAAAAATCCAAGACGGCCGTCACTCAGTGGCCGCCACTCGTAACAATTTTAGTCCAAACAATTAAACTTTCGGACTGCAAACTGTTCGAAAAATGGGTTGTTAACGCATACTATTTCAATTAGGTGAGTCACGGTTCCTCGTCGATGTCTGAAATAACAAGCAAGTCCGAATTTTCGGCGCCCGAAAAATTGGTAGGGGACTGTATTGACTTTATATAAAATCTTGACATCCGTAACAATACTTTTTAATGGTGCAAAGGGAGGGGGGTTTTGGGAATATCTTGCAAACACGGAACCTCACGATTGGGAATTTTATGCCATGTAGTATTCGTTACAGCATGATGCTATATTTGCGTGATCAGGTTTTGCAATATATTTTTAAAAGTTGCTAAATTCGTGAAAATGAGGTAGTTTACAGTATTGCAGCTTTGTTTTGTGTTGACCCAGAGCCACGCTATACGATATAGTAACACACCGTGCCTGGAACACAGCCTGCACTGAACTGTCGGCGAGGCTATCTCTTTCTTTCGAAACTTTCATCTGGTTTCCTTTTGGTGGGGACGTTTTTCAAGTATGTGAGTCACGCTTCGTGTTCCCTGGAGATCAGGGAGTTCCTCGCTCGTGCTCGTATTCTGTTTTTTTTATCAAAATACATCAACATAAATGTAAATCCCGAAAACACTGAACCCTACTTATGAGCCGATGTTAATCAGTCAATCAATCATTTGTAAGCTGATTTACGGTGTCTCACCCGTGCCTCGCAGGACACGTTGCTCAAGCAGCTGGAGTTGCTGCTGCACGACGGGGAGACACTTCGCGTACACCTGGTCGACCTCAACTACCAGCAAGACTCTCGCAGGTGGGTGTTCCTTTGTCCCGGACCCTCACGGCACGTGTCGTCCTACGGGCGTCCCATGCGTGTCATTACGTCCCATGGACTTTGTATGGACGGCTTCAGGATCATTTGTGTCTTTCTGGGCAGTTAATTGTGCTGCAGACGAACTAGCGCGTTTGTTGAGTGCATTCCCCATTCGCGGATCTTTGAAGCTGGACGTTTGCCGCAGGTTCTTTTTCCAGATCTATGGCTCGTACCTTTCATTAACTGCGGATCAACATTTATTTAGTTTTATTTATTTATTACAATACCTCTACATTCCCCGGAGGGGAGTGGCTTATGCAATCAAGTTTGCAAAATTGGTATAAAAAAAAAAAGAAAGCGTGCACACAGGGTTACGCTTTCGAGACATCCCAAACTAAATATTACAGTGCTGTTTTCAAACAAACTATATATACGTGGTACAAATATTGCATCATCCTCATGATGAGCTGTAGTTTTTATGTCTCTGCATTGTTTAAAGGGACGCTGACAGGGTATTTATGCTCGCCACGATTTTTATTTGTACATGACATATGAGAGTCCAACTACCCGGAGCACAATTTATGGCTCGAAACTTGTTTTCTTTCCGCCTGAAAACGACCGATCGAGAACTGGCCGGTTCGAGTCGTGCTCACTCTCTTCTTTGTGGTCACGTGCCGTTCTCTATGGTTTTGACACATCTACCAAATGTAATCGAAGTCGTGGGTCATCGAAGGCGCACAATCAATATTAAAAATAGAAAAAAAAAATATATGATACCCATTTTTTGTGGCTTCTAAAAAATTGCAAATACGTCGATTGAAAAGAAAAAAAAAGTTTCACAGTTGTGTGATTTCTGGTAACCCTCTCCTCCCCTATATTTCTTCCTCCCCAGTCCAGTTTTGGTTTCGAGCAGTTGCGTTTCTTGACTTTATTAAAAATATATGTGGCTTCGTTGCAATATATTGATTGTGTAGTCTTCTAACACCTTAATAAATTGCCTGGCGAAAAATCAAAAAAAAATTTTGGGGGTGTCAGTGCCCCCTTTAAGGCCATGTCATCCCCGATACGAGTAATTTTATTAATATATTTTGGTTTTGGAAATTTCTCCCTAAAATTCAAGCATGGAAAGTGCATCGTCTAAAACCATTTTTCTTTCCCAGACTGGACTTCCCACCATCCGTCTTCCGATTTGCACAATTTATTTAGAGAGGCGGGAGCGTTTCGCGGTGAAACATAAGCCGTCCTAAATTCGTGCGGCCCTTGGCAAAGCCCACGTGGCACTCAACGTGGGCGTACGCCCCTGGATTTTCTCCGATGCAGGGTGCGGATTGTGTTTATGGCGGAGAAGGAAGGCGTCAAGGGGACCTGGGTGTCTTGCCGCGGCACCGCCGTGGTGTCTCGGCTCAAGCAGCGCCTGCGCACCCACAGCGCGCTCCTGGACTGGGACGTGCTCTACATCGACACTGTGGGTGAGCCTCCCGCTGTCGGCCTCCCGTCGCCCGGGGTCGCTAAATCTAACGTCCGTATATTTCAATTCGCCTTACGACGGACCACGGAGGACGTTGCGAGCCGTCTTGAGCCGATCCGTTGCCAAGCGAGTGTCACGTGAGCTTAAGAGAGAAGCGCGGCGACTCGCCGGGTGCTCGGCCGCCTCGGTTTGACCAAAATGGCTCGTAGCGTCCCCCCCGCTTTAATGTATCGCAAGTGCATCGTGAAACCGTCTTTCTACACAATTTCAGAGCTACCTCGCCCTGGACGTAAGTTAGGCGGCGAGTAAGGACGAACGCTTTTTTCTGGCGCATTTTCCGGCATATTTTCTGGCGTCTTTTTCTCTGGTGTAGAGACGAGTGGAACGCGACTAGAGACGGCCGACAGCGTCAAAGACGCGCGGCGAGCCGAGTCGAAAGCATCTCATTATAGCTCCGTGGCGAACGAGATTTCAGCATTAGTGGACGAGAAGGCCGAAGAATGAATCACGAAGCAAGAAGCGCGAACGTAATGAGCCATGCCTGAAGCCCGAGTCCGAAGCGCGCGATGGCAAGCAACGACGTCGCCATTTATTTAGCAACTGTGGCAGGCCCTTACTCTTAAGTTTGGGTGCCTCTCGAGGAGAAACGTTTGTAGAAGAATCGCGGGCAATCTTTGCGCGGCTAGTATCGTTCGCGTCGGCGGTATAAGGTCTCGACAGTCAGACCGCCGAAGGTTTGTTTCTTTCGGGCCACGTCCGCTCGTCGCGACAGCGGCGGCCGCCGGTGCCGTTGGCCACCGGTGTGTCCTGTACGAATCCTCGCTCTCTCCGTTTATGCAGTGTGCCAGAACGAGTGTTCGGGGCACGGCTCGTGCGACGTCTACACCAAGCGCTGCGTCTGCGAGGCGTTCTGGATGGAGGACTTCGTGCGTGCGAGTCTCGGAGACCGCGAGAGCAACTGCGGTCAGGCTTTCTTCCCGTCTTTCTCGTCTAGAACACGATTCAGTTTGGCTTTTCGCTGTACACTGCGTGAAGCTGTCGGTGCAAACACGTCATCGGCGATTTGCTGCTTTTGACTCGAATAGAGTATCGATGAGCAGCGAGCTCCACCGCTTTTAGGTTGCTGCCCCAAATGAAGACTTTCCTCTGCTGTAGTGGCTTTTATTACAGCTATTAGCTTTTAAGGGGGGACACTACCCAGAAAAAAAAAATTTCTGCAAAAAACATTCATTTTGAAAAATGTCATATTTACATCCACCAACGTCTAGAGGGTATTCCCAGAAAGTTTCATTAGATTGTACTCCATAGTTAATTTTTTATAAATTATTTTTGGTCCACCGATGCTATAGAAAAGGTAGAGGTTGGAGCACTTTGAACGCGTTTTTCTCCATTCCACTTTCTGGCATAAATTTCACTTTAGGAAAACTATTGTTTTGTTATTACGTAACTTGGATTCATTTTTATGAGTTTTTCTGGGGTGAAATTTTAAGGGGAAGATAACTATGAGCTTGTATTTTTTATTTTTGTCATTTTTTGTGCTCAAAAACAAACATTTTGAACAAAGGATGGAAATCTAAAGAACTGTATTTGTGTTTATGTGGCTTTTTTGTCATGAAAGATGGTATAACATAAAAATATAGCTCCATAGTTATCTGCTCTGAACTGTCCTAATGCAATATAACACATGAAAACGACAAATTTATAAGTAATTTCAAAACGATAGTTTTCCTACGCAGGCACGCCCACTTTCATCTTTGAACGTTTGCAGTTTTTTTTCTACTTCACCCAGGTTAACAAAATTTGGCAGAAATGTTCTTAACATCAACAGAAACAAGCCCTGTAAATATAATTAAAATCAGACAAGTGGTTCAAAAATTTACTTTTTTGGGTAGTGTCCCCCCTTAAGGAAAAAAAAAAAAAAGGAAAAATTGAAGATCGCTTGTTTGCTCTAACAGTGTCGCACTGTGTGTGTCTTCCGAAGCTACGGTATCTAGTGAAAATGGCTAGAACGCATCCACCTTAACCCTTTGACGGTCGTGTTTTTTTTTCCCCGAAAGATGTTTCCCAGTGGTCCGGTTTTGTTGGCAAAGGAATAGTATGAAGAAAAGGTCAATGCGCAGGTTTTTTCTTAGTTATCTTGCGAGCTGTTTAGGTTTAAAAGCATCAAATGAAAATATTGAAGGTGAAAAGTTGCCGCCTTCCTTCCATTCGGTCTCACTTTGGCACATCTGCTTCCACGACCTTCTGGCGGCTTCAGGTTCCTAACCGGAGGTACTTTACAAAACGTCTCCATCGGATGACGGGCTCTCGTCCTCTATATTTAATTCCGAAAAGCGTTGTAAGTCTGAATCGGAAGAGCCAGTGCTCCCATTGACACTACGTACCGCCAGAGTGGCCTGGACGCGAAGTGAGCATCACGTGCGCGGAGCGTCTAATTTAAAAACTATTCGCGACTCCAACTAACTATAGGTGGCGCCACCCATTTTCCAATATGGCGGTTATAGTGAGGGTCGGAGATGCGTGCCGCTGTTGAGCCTGTCTAGTTTGCTGGCTTCACTGAGCGACACAAATTATTTCTGGTAATACGAGAAAGCTAGGGTGTTATGAGCGCAGGTCACCTCTTCACCCTGAAAACAATAACGGTGCTTAGCGTAATATTTACGCAAGGATGCGCGTTTTAATTTTGGAGCGAAAACGAAACCAACCTCTACTTGGGATTTAATTTCTCGATATAGGTCTTAATTTCGGATTCTTTCATAACTCAAGATGTGTCTCACATCGGAATTATTTTGTTAGAGAAGTTTTTGTTTGCGGAAACCTCATTTTGTGACATACATGTTCGATCGAGGCTGATATTTGTAGTTATTGAAAAAAATCAGGGCTGATATTTGTGCGTTCTCGCTGCCTTTTCTCGCTCAGATAATTGTCATGTTAAATAATGAACTGCGGGCCCTTTAATGTGTTTTGGGGTATTTAGATGAATAATTGGTTTAACAATATTGCCAGCACAAGAATAAGAGAATGATTCAAATTTTTACAATATGTCCACAAAACGTATAAATTAATAAACGCTGTTCTCACTGCAACAACCCAAAGACAGAATCCGAGTCAGACAGCTGAAGTGTGTGTGTGTGTGTTTTATAGCAACGCGTGACGCACAGGACTTAATGTTACACCCTGTGTTTGACTGTTTGTATATCTTGATAACAATGTCAGAGTTTTCCATATGCTAAAAAGAAAACAAAATTATACCTTTCTGGAACGACTATTATGGTTAAATGGCGTATTTTCGTGATACTGGCGTTAATTGGGGCATACATTGCCGCGATTTGTATTAATAATAATAATATTTTATTTACGATATTTTAATACGTAATTTTTCAAGCTCTAATATAATTTGTTGCTTATGATCTAATTTCAAATGCTCGAACAAATATGCCAATTAAAATTGTGCTATTTATCATCACTGCTGCCAATTGCAGCATTTTAATTACCAAGTAATAAACTAAAAATAGTCTAAAATCAATGAAAACATTCTAGCTAATGTGAGAAATTCCTGTAAAATTACATTAATTGTGGGTAAAGTATATTTTGCTATCAAAGTCGCGACTTTTGACAGTCGGCAGAACGTCCAAAATCGCTGCCAATATCCTTCCAAACCAAATGCCCCCCCCCCCCCCCCCCCCAAGAAAAAGAAAAAGTATAAAAATATTTGTTTTTTAATTACCAATTTTTTTTATAACATTTTGTTACTTTCATTTTTACGCTCCGTCGTTTTGCCAATCTCAGCCTTTCCAGTTCGAAGGAACGCCTACCTGCTTGCACGTCTGCACACTGCAGCACGTTTTGTTGGCATTGGAAGCCGGTGAAACAGTAGTGAGTTTTAGTATTGCGTATACGAGTGAACGCAAGCGCTGTGTGTTTTCGTTAGCTTTGCGTGTTCCACATGTGCGCGTGCGCGAAGCCCAAAATTGCGGTCTTGGATGGCGCATGGCGATGAGGCGCACGCACAATGTGGGGCACGCAACTCTAACGCAAACGCACATCGCTTGCGTTTGTTTCTATGCGCAATACTAAAACTCTCCAGTAAGGGACAATCCCATACCGGCTGCAGCACTACGTTGAGACGGTGAAGAGCGTTGTTTGCATTCGGAAAGGACATTTCGCGAGCCATGATCGCGAGCAGTTCGGCCGTGCCCGCTGAGCAGGAAAATCGGGGGACCCTCACTAGAGCGCTTCCCGTTTCCGCCGCGGGAGGGCGAGCGACGAGCTGGAGACGCGAATAAACAGCCCAGCAACGCGAAACACTGTGTGAATATGACGTTTATAGTTCACCAAAGACAAAACAAATACTAGCAACACCTCCCGCGGTGCGCACAGTTTCGCGTTTAGGCGGGCACCTTCAAATCTGTAATCACCGCCATACATGTACGGTGACGGCCGTCAAAGGGTTAAAGAGGGCACTTTCATTCCCACTCGAATCCCACACAACCTTGTCACAAACAAAGCCTGTCTGTCTACTTTCCCACACATCCTCCAAAGAACCGCTCATTGTGGTCCAGGACAGTGATGAGCTCAGAATCCTACTGCACATAACGTCTTTTGGCCTAAACGTGATTGGTGCCCTGTCATTCACTGGTCGCCGTCCTTAAATCGCGATAGCTAATTCTTTACACGTGTTGGAAGCTGGGCTCGTAAGTTTCGTTCACGAAAAGGACGTTTGATTTGTGTGTATTGAACATCGGGGGTTCTGTTCGAGTGTTTGTTTTGAGCAAGCTTGTGGTGGGTTTGAATACTGGTATTGACATCCCATCCTTTTCCTGTGTAATGAAAATACTGATGTGCACTTTGTCTCATTTTAACATCGACCGTTGTGAAACCTACAAGTGGGTAGCTTTGGTGTGTGCTCCCACTGTGTGATTGTTTGTGCAGCCGGGAAGCAATGAAGAACAAGCAGCTTGCGCTTAGAACTTTCACTGTGCTTCATTTAATTTCAAGCAGAGTCTAGTGAAGTTCTATTTAGCAAATTTTCTCGATTATGGAGGAATTCTAGTGTACAAAGTGTCCCAACCCAAAAATTTCAAAAAAGTTTCTTGATCACAAAATTAAACGATGCATTGTCGGACGCTCGCTTTCCGCCCAAATGTAGAGCTGGCGGTCCTAACCACATGTCAAAGTTTCAGAACAAACTGTCATAATATTAGAAGGTTATAAGCGATTTTCGAAAATTTTCAATGGCAAGTAGGTGGCCGACAGAGCCCTCGAATGCATGGGGCTGCGTGGCGCAAACCACCGAGAACGAGCCCTATTTTCTTTTTGAAAGTACCAGAAAATTTTAGCTTATGACTAGGATTTCATGTTTTCGGTATAGACCGATAAATCCCGAAAATTAAAGGGGCATCGCAGCAATATTAGCTTAGAAAGAATTTGGAGTTTTTAATTTTTACATTGTTTATTTTGCCAAAGGGGATGGATAAACTGCCTCATTCTTTTTAAACAATGCAATTCCGTTGCGTAGCAAAGCAAGGAAGGTGAATATTTTGCGACTTGCAGCCGCAAGGTGGTGGCCACGGGAACCAAGGCGTGGTGCCAACCTGGGTGCATTGTAATAAGTTGGCAAGATGTGCCGTCATGTGCTTGATCTAAAGCTATTTATTGTCGTTTCAACACGGGTAAATGCGTCAAAGCCTCATATCATTGACAAAGTTGTACTATATTCAGTTTTAGTGGCGCCAGCTGCTTGAGGTGAACAAGAACCACTCCTCTTTCGAGTCTCACCCCGTCTCTACTACGTCAGTCCAACCTCCTTATAACAAGGCAAGCGCTTCGCCACCCCCTCCCCCTCTCCACATCGCTCAGTCCAACCTTCAAGGTCACCATGTGAATTGCAACCAGAGGCAGTGCGTGCTGAAGGCTGTGAAAGCGAGCCCAATTGGATACTCTGTGTCCCCAGTGCACCCTGGTACACACCCTTTTATCACTACAACGCTTACAACAACAACAAATGACCGTAAGGCAGCTTCTTCCTCCGGAACCACACACTTATCTCATTTTCTTCTACTATCGTTAGGGGAGTGTAGTATTATAAGATTGCGCACGGGCAGATTAGCCTACGGGGTGTAGCCAGGTGAGGTGCCATGACCTAAAGGTCATTTCGCCGGGACATCGCTGGATGTGTGAGCTCCGACTCACCAGGCTGCCGTGTGGGTTCCAGGAAAAGGCCGGTCATTTTGAAGTGGCGATACCGCGGAAGGCATCAGCTCCCGCAGGATGAAGCCAACAGACACATTCGTTCCAGTCGTGATCTGAGTGGGTCCTCGAGCGATCGTGGGGGATCGCTCGCCTTTTATTGATTTCATAACAATGTCAATTGTTAGCCAATTAGTCATCTTGCATGATGTGGATTCGCATACCTTCCTCTTTTACACATCACCACAGAGAGCTTTTTTCAAGCATTTGGAGCACGCGTATGATCCGCGGAGGTTGGGAATTCCACATCCGTGCCCTACTTTCTACAACACGAGCCCCGATAAACCCCGATTTTTCTTCCGAAGCCAATAATATGTGCCGAAAAACATAGAATCTGATGGAAAGAAATAAACCCCCGATTTTGCAGAAAATTACACCGTGAAAACAGGAAACCCTGATTATAAACTTTTTAATAAGATAACGGCTAGTTCTGGTTCGATCTGGTCGGCTCGGCTCGGGTCCGGTGCGGTCCAATCTGGTCCGGTCGGGTCCGGTCGGGTCCAGTCCGGTCGGGTTCGGTCGGGTCGGGTCGGGTCGGGGTCGGATCGGGTTCGGTCCGGTCCGGTTGGAGCCGGTCCGGTCGGATCCGGTCCGGTCCGAGCCGGTCCGGTCGGATCCGGTCCGGTCCAATCCAGTCCAATCCAGTTCGGACCGCCAGCGCTATATTTGGATGGAGACTAAGCTTTTGGCAATGCATGTGCGTCTTTATTGTGGGTGAAGAAAGCACTGTCGATTTTTGGGTGGACACGCCATACTGTACGTCGCAACTAGACTGCCTGGAACCCATCTCCGACTGGTATGTTTAGCATCCTATTCCGCCCATGCATCAAAAGTGGATGCAACAGAACGGGTGTCTGCTGCATCCACCAGTGCTCCCGCCTGCGGCCAGCGACGACGTGACACTTTTGCAACGTCGTCGGGCGGAAACCGACGGCTTACTTTTTGGGACGTGGCAAACGCACCGGTTGGAGATGTGTCCCACACACGGCGGTCGCAATGTTTCACACGTCGCCCCGTGCCCTTGCAGACTGGAGCGTCCTGTACGTGATCATCATCTCGTTCCTGCTGCTCAGCCTGCTGTCCTCCCTGCTCTGGGGCATGACCTGCCTCTGCTCCAGGTGGGGAACGATGGCAGCAAAGATCCTCTGCCCCGGGGAAAGGTTGAAAGGCCACTCATTCACTCGAGCTAGGCGAACGGCGCCTTCGGCCGCTTTTGGGGAGATGCCGGCGGGCTTCCTCGGAGACTGCGTGCCACCTTACGACGACGGCTGTGGTCGGGGGGGTTTCGCGTCAGATCCCGGCACGCGTTTGAGTGCGAGTCAATGTCCGCTAAATGCGGCAGAGAAAGTTTCTTCGCTACAGCCTCTTTCACAAAGATCTCTGTACGCTTTGATTGGTGGTTTCCTCCCCTCCAGCCTCCTCCTCTGCATCGTTCGCCGTGTCAAAGGGTGAAGACTGGAGGACCTCATGGGGGGAGCTTGTCCTGCTTTTCTTAACCTACAACAGACTATAGATTTAGTGCAAAATCTTCTCTGCTACATTTAGTGGGAAACCAGTGGTGTCACATGACATCGGGTCACGCGACGTCTCAATGCCCCCCGCTAAATCTTGCGAAAATTTAGTGTCGTGTGACGTCAGATTTCATGCCACGTCAATGTGTGCACTAGGGAGTTTCTGTTCTTATACTTGCGCACGGCTCAGTCATACTACAAGAGTGCCTAAATGGAGAAAACCTTTTGCTTAGGGGTAGGATAACCGACAGGACTGAGGTACTTGAGGAGCCACTGAAGGTACTCTGGGCAGCTCCTTGCTTCATAAGAGCCATGTTTGAAAACCTGTGCATAAGCAGTAAGACATACCTAAACAAGCCCTAAGGTTATGTGAAATTTGCCTCTTGTGCAGTTCGTTAATGTATAAAGGAAATCTAAAATTTGTATGAGATAAGCCTTGTTAAAGGATTGTCCTATCAAGTTTTGTGTTTGAGAAAACAACTGAATATCATAGTTATTGCCTCGAAATGCATTGTCCACGCAATGTCTGAATTTTTGTGTGCCCTTCTGCATGGATAATTAAATTTTAAACTGCTCCCATCGCTTCCTAGCGTAAATGGTGCTTTCGTTGGCAACATTGATGCTCTGACGTCACATAACGCAAAGCGAGCATTTCCGTCTCGTCGTTTGCCTGCGAGTGAATACTGCAGCATGCTTCATTTTTATTGTGCTCATCTTGTTTCGTAAATGGGTGAGATTTTTGTTGCGCTACAACTACTACTACAACTGCTAGAATTGCCGGGCAGCACCTGCGATCCACGAGACTTACAGCAACGAGCAAAATGGATCGTCGCCGTGGATAGGGTGCACTGGGTTCTCGTCAACATTGAAATCCCGCTTGTGCATCAATCACTTCACAGAAGGGAGCTACGAGCTGAGCTCTAAGCAGACAGAAGGCTCGTAAGCTGAGGTGTGATGCTGTGCCATTGAGATTCAACTACGTCCACCCACTCCTCGCCCAAATCTGATCGATCAATTTGATTATGCAGCGAAACCGAAACCAACAGCTAGGCCATCTTGAAGCGATTGCAAAAGTTATATTTAGCACGCGTGCAGCTCGATTTTATTTGACTTGCATGTGAAAATGGAGCGTGGTTACGATTCACCAAACTCACCCAAGTCAAGTGACGATCTAGAAAGGTTGCAGGCATTTTGAATGACTCGCTGTTTGCCTTCAACCCGCGGACATCGCCTCCGAGGGAACGACCCGCAACCGCATCACCAATCCAGTGGATCTGCCGATATGTGGCCCCAGATGCCGCTTCAGAGACAAAATCTGCATCCTTCCCTTTGCAAGCGCACCTTGTCCGATCAGTGGCCGTCGCAGTTGTGTATGCGCGAAACAACATATGTTTGCGCGAAGCCAAAGATTGTTTTTGAGTAATGTCCTGCTAAAAGGCGCAACTTTTTTGCACACGCTTGGGAGCGGCATTAGAAGAAGCATATTTCAGTAGGGTACAGCCTAGGAGACTAGTAATTCTAAACAAAATGCAAGACATCCATTGACCAACGCTTGTTATCCCGACCATCCAACGATCCTTTGTGCTATGCGACGTCAAGCGGCAGCTACGGATGTCAAGCATTGACACTGGCGAAATTTGGGGTGCAGTTTCATACACACGTTCATGAGAGGTTTAATCAATATTGGGACATCATATATCAAAATAAAAATGATGTTTGTCTATATGAAGGCTTCCTCGACATAACGAGTGCGAAAACTTAAGTACTTCCGGTTTCGACCGGACAATCCCTTTAAGAACCTTTGTGTTCTTAATTTCAAACTTTGCTACGTCTTTATACACGTGGACACTGATGTCGATGAGAAAAAAAGGTCTCGGTTAACGGTGTGTTGGAGTCATGCCATCGTCGGTTGCGGGGTGCAGGATGCGGCTGAGGCGGCCCAGGGTGAAGAAGAGCAACTACACCCTGCTCAAGGACTTTCGCGACGTAGAGAAGGATGGGCAGGAGCTCATTCCCAAAGGTATGCCTGCTCCCCAATGGGGAACTTCAGATCACTTCGGTGTTGTTAGTATACTGGGATGTGCCAAGTGTGTTTCTGACAACCTGATGCAGAATTGAACAGACTGATGAGGCATTGAAGTGTTCCAAGCAGGCTGTAGTGAAAAGCATATTTCTCGCCAGCTCCACATATGACTCTGCAGCAGAACCTCTGATTCGGTTGTTCGATTAGCTGCTGCCTTCGTTACAATCTGAATAATCGACAATGTGTTGACGGAAAGTTTACCAACATAGTCCTCACTAAATTGGGGAAGAGATAGGTATATGATGGTAGGCAGAAGAGCTGTAAAGTAACTAAAAAGGTATATTAACTCTTTCCTGACCGTGCCCGTAGGTCATCGATCACCGGTGATCGATGGTTTCCAAGCACCGTCAAGAAATTAAATTTAGTGCAGAGAATTATATTCCACAGTCTTGTGGATAGCCGAAGAACTCTAGTTTCAATTTCAACCTAGGTTTGAGCTTGATCACAAGCTGGTGGGCTGTCAAAAATAGTTTTGGGAATGGTGGTTGCACCTGTCTAGCATGACTAACTGCTTGTATCAGTCTTTGTAACAAAAGTGGCATTATTTAACTATATTGTGGCATATTTTTTAGACCTCAAGAGCTCTGGGCACTTTTTAAATTATGTTATAGGCGTCGCTCAACAGATGTTTGTTGGTAAGCATCACTATAATTTTCAATGCTCTCCTGAGCCAGCGTGTACTTTTTATGTTCCCAACAAGGCTAACTCTCCGACGAACCAAAAATAGACAACTTAGTTAGATTACGCTAACCTTCAGAAGTAATAGCCATAGGTGTGAGACACATTTTGTATATTCTGAATTTGTTTTATTTGTCGTTTACTTTGACATAGCTGTAGAAGTTTCAGCGTTTATATGCCTAACAGATGTGCATTGTATTTTCAAGGAATTAAATTTTAAATTATTTTCTCTAGATTATACAAACCTTTGTTTCTTTTGGAAGAATTGGCCACATTTTGATGTGTCATATTGCTCCATTCGCAAATTAGTTCGGAAAATAAAAGCGGTTGCACAAATCCCTTGAAAATTGCTACTTTTCCCGTGGTCAGGAAAGAGTTAAGGTTACTGTAATTGGTTCCCATTTCATTAGGCGAGATACTTCCTAGGTTGCGATGACATCTCAGTAACTGTAACTTGACGTCATTTTTGGAGTATCCAATATACAGGGTGTTTCAGAGAACGCAGACCAAATCGCTCCAGCAAAAACTCCTCATCGCAACGAAAAAAGGCTTGTGGCGTTTTGGTTCTGGGCCAGGGGCCCATTTAGGAAAATTATTAAAGTCTGGGATAATTAAGTTGTTAATTATTTTTGCGTAATTAACTTTTTTAATATTGTGTTTAAGGGCATAGTTTAACCCTTTCACTGCCGGTTTTTTTTTCCGACTGCTCCTCACCCCCTGCCGGGTATTTTTCTTCAGTGGCACGGGCTCTTCCTCACTGTCGTCGCTGGACAAGTCACTTAGCTGAGCTGCATCATCGTTCTCACTCTCATCTGAGTCAGAATTCATCAACAGTTCCTGAATTTCCTCGTCTGTCGAAGCGCGGACGCACGTGGCACGCTTACTCGCCATGCCGACGATGTGCCGAGCTGCTGAGACAACGACGAAGCAACGCGGATGTAGAAACATGCGCTCCATCTGTTGTCTAAAATTTAACCTACACGTTACATGTGTTTAGGTGACCTCTCCATAGATGGCGCAACATGCCCGCATTATTTTTTTCCGGACGAGTTGTCTCGGGAGTGGCAGGGAGTGAGTTTAAAAGGCAACACGAGTATACTCGGGAGTAGCAGGGGGTGTGCGTGGGTGGTGTCCCGAGTTATCTCGGGAGTGGCAGTGAAAGGGTTAAATTAGAAAATTGCTCAGCGTCATCGAAAAACACTATCTCAACAAATTGCAGAACGATAGAAGGCACGCAAAGCATTTTACGGCTTTCTGAAAAACCGCACAAAATCGACGGGTTTTTGAGTTTCGGTTTGCTATCAGAGCGCATCTCAGCCCCGGCGGCACCGCGCCCCGTGGAGAGATAGTGCAACCAACCTCTGCTGCGCTGTCATCGCGCGACGCAGCAGAGGCTGGTTGCACTATCTCTCCACGGGGCGCGGTGCCGCCGGGGCTGAGATGCGCTCTGATAGCAAACCGAAACTTAAACACCCGTCGATTTTGTGCTTTTTTTCAGAAAGCCGTAAAATGCTCCGCGTGCCTTCTATCGTTCTGCAATTTGTTGATTTAGTGTTTTTCGACGATGCTGAGCAATTTTCTAATATAAACCATGCCCTTAAACACAATACTAAAAAAGTTAATTACGCAAAAATAATTAACAACTTAATTATCCCGGACTTTAATCATTTTTCTAAATGGGCCCCTGGCCCAAGACCAAAACGCCACAAGCCTTTTTTCTTTGCGATTAGCAGTTTTCGCAGGAGCGATTTGGCCTGCGTTCTCTGAAACACCCTGTATGTCAACATATATATAAAGGATATACGTTGACAAGTACGCAAATTCATATGGACTTAGTCCCCACATTGGTGCTACCCTTTGTCACTTCCCCAAACTCTAGAGTCAATAGGATGTTGAATTGAGGTGGAGCTGTGCCAGTATACTTCCCACTTTCCAAACTGATCGGCTCGTCGACAGTCGCAGCGCACCTCAGTGTTGTGGGACATTTTTGATAGTAATCGCAACATAACTTAGTGGCTATTTTTTCTGAGTATCTGTAACTTGTTACAGTACATGTATTTGTAACTTACGGCAACTTACCATAAAATACCAAGCAAGCGCCCACGCAAAAGAGGGAGGTAATCTCAACAAAATGGGGGTGGGTTCTTGTTACGTCCGAGAGCTGAAAAGCATAAAGATGGTAGGGCAGGCCCTTGCTTGATCCGACAGAACGGTATAGGAACAGTATAGGGGTCTGGCGGAACCTTAATTTTTTAAGCAGCCTCCCCGCCCTTGTCGAGCCCGCTTTGCACTGGCACACTCGCGTGGAGCTTTACCACTCCGCACCGACACACGTGCGTAAAGCTTCACCATTTCGCACCGTCTTCTCTGGAAAGCAGCCGACGCGACGGGGCCGCCCGGTCAGCCCGGTGTGCTCGGAAGTTGGCCGGGGTGGACGTTCGGCATGTCCTTTGCCTATATATTTAAAATGCTTCAAAAGTAGGCGGTGGGCGCTCATTGCAATGTGGGTGCATGCTCAATATTTTACAGTAAGTAGCTGTAGTTTAATTACATTTTAAAATTTACTCTTGAAATAAATCCATAATTTACAAACTCTCAAACATTCCTTCTGTGCTGCATTCCTGCCATTGCTCACACTTGACCGCCCTGTCATCCCAGGCAAGCACCAGACGAGCAGTTTGATGGCGTCCGACTCGGACTCGGACACCCTGTTCGAGACGAGACCTCGGCCGTCGGTGGCGGTGAAACCGCTCACCGGAAACCACCGGACGGTGCTCTCCAACGGACTAGTCAAGCACCCCAACCGAGTTCGGACCTGAGCACCGATCGGGGTGCAACCCTCGCGCTGCAAGTCTAGGACTGGAGGCGGCGACGCCGTCAAACCTCGCAAGTCGGACGCTTCCCAATGCAGGGCTCATTGAGCACCAAAGTAACACGTGTCATGTTACAAGACGGAACTCTTGTAGCCCTGTAAACTCCGTGGGACGTTCGTGCGACATTATAACGTCTTCATGACGTTAATCTGATGTCATAACGTCCTGTGGATGTTGATGGGACATTTATGGATCGTTTTAACGTCCTCAGGACATTTCGAGACAATTTAATGCCCTTAGGTTGTTGACGATACATTATAATGTCGTAAGGACATTATATAGACCTGTAGCATCCTGTAGATGTCAATGGGACATTCATGGGTCATCATGATGTCCTGTGGATGTTGGTGGGGCATCGATGGGTCGATATAGAATCCTCAGGACATATATGAGACATTATAATGCCCTGAAGACTTCAATAGTATGTTATGATGTCCTAAGGACATCCATGAGGCATTCATGAGTTATTATAACGTCCTTAGGACATCTCTGAGACATTATAACTGCCTGAGGACATCAGTGACGCATTATAACATCCATGACACATTATATGTCATCAGAACATTCTTTAGAGATTATAACCTCTGGTGAGCGTCAATGAAACGTTCATAGGTCATAAAATGTCCTGTGGACATCGATTGGACATTCATGGGTCAATTTTAACGTCCACAGGGCATCTGCGAGGCATTACAACTCCCTGAGGACATCGATGGCACATTAAAACTTCCCTAAAATGTCCACAGGACATTCATGGGACGTTATAACGTCCTGAAGACATCTGCAGAACCTTTTGTGCTGTTTGGGTAGGCACCTCCCAAAGTCTGGCAATGATAGTGTGCACCAAAGTTGGAAAGGTTTCGCTGAACTTGCAGTGCTCGCTCGACGAGCGTATTTCGAGATGACTGTGATGTTCCACCCTGCTTGTCCGGCCGGTCATTGTTGTTGTGTTCCTTTCCGATTTGCCTTTCCTAGTGGCATCCATCTTTGAAGATTTTGGAAGGCTGTTTGAAGGAGATGGTTTATAGATCACTACTTTCTTAAAGTTTATTTCACAGAGGAGCATGGCATACTCAGTTCAAAGGTAGCTTCCCACGTTTTCCATTTGTAGACGGCTGTGAGGCGTGCAACAAAAACAGCTTTTATTGGCATGCTAAAGGAAAGTGGAAGCTACTTGATAGTTACTACCATTGTCGCCAACTATATGTGACGATGTACTACTCGGGACGGTAAACTGAGCAACGTCTTGTTGCCAACACCAGCCTCGAGCTGCTTTATATATGTTTCGGTGTTGCAGATCTTTTCGCTTCAGTCTTTTTGTTGTTCGGTACTTAAGGGGGGGACTGGTAGCAAAACCGTCTTTTTACCCTAGCTCAAATTAGTGCAATGCACCAAGTTTTGCCGACTCATGCTCACAGCGAGTGTAATTTGACCTTTTTTTTTCTAATTTTATGCCCCAGTTTACAAGGTGCTAATGTTAATGACTGGCATCGATCGACCTTGTCAAAGCATGCTTGGAGATGTTTTAACCCTTTGATGCCCAGTGTTGCTCAGGAGCAATAATTCAAGAACGATTTCATTTCTCCCATGCCATGTGCGCCTCAGTAAATTGAGTGTCCCCTGTTGCAAGAACAAGGACACCTGCGCTTAGCACTGAAGAATCGAATTGCGTCTTCAAAACAGATCACTTGTTCTTTAAAGCCATAGCTGACAGGGTATGTGAGTAATGGTGGAGTGCACCACTGACCTCAAGACTGTGGGAAGAAAAACAGGCGCAAATACTGCAAATCCAGTTACAAGCGTCTCTACTATGCGAAGTGCACCTCTGCCTACTCCCAGGTTGTAACTAATTTCAGTCGTTGGGCGTAAAATAATGCTGCAAATGCCCAATGTTGCTCACAATCAACATTTTGAAAACATAATTACGAAAAAATATAATATTTTTTTGAGACCAGATTTCTGTGTGCTGTAAAACCACATCAGGATTTCTAGGTCTCCAGTATTTCAAGTAAACTTTTGGGCATCAAAGGGTTAAGTGCAGTGTTTAAGTGTGAAAAAAAGACAGGATTTTTTTGCTTTTGCTTGCCTTTTTTTTTGCGTATTGATCAATGCCTGCAAGCAGGGTTGCAGAATGGCAAACTTTATTGCTCTGCTAGAATGACTTGTGAAATTTGCACTGGTAAACAATCACAAATTTACATTTGTGTGTTTATAGTTTCAGCAGTTAAAATTTTATTTGATTTCATTTTTTGTATACATAAAACCACAGTCAGTTGTTATTGCAGTCGAGCTCAGGATAATTATAATGATCAAATGTTTGTTAAACTAGTAGGCCCTCTTTATCGAGATATGTTTTTTTAGGGAAGAGAGATACTTGCTCGGTTGATCAAAGCTGTTATTGTGCATTAGGAAGGGTTCACTTTGTAAAATGCTGGAGTCATAAAAATCGTACAAAGGTGCCTTCATTGATGGAACAACAAATTATGAACACTTACGTGTCATATATAAGCTCTATACCCCTTAGTAAACACTGCCATTTAGCTGAACTGGTCTTCGATTTATTGACTGCATCTTTTCTTACCATTTATGTTCTCATTAAGGATGGAAATATTAGCAGCAAACAGTACCTCTGCAAATAGGTTAACAGCTCGAGTTTGTTTCGAGAACATTGAAAAACTCCCGCAATTCTTTCTGCTGTTTACGTTTTGGGCCATTTTTTTATTTGTTTACATTGGCCCCAAAATGTTTGTATATTTGTAATATAAAAAGCCCAGGTTCTTTGAACTGACACAAATTGAATCTATTTTAAAACAGCCCTTCTGCAACCTTTGCTTTTAGTGATTAGGAACAAAGCTGCATTTCTTGTGCATTACATGCTATGAAACGCGTCATGCATATGTTCTTAGTTCCTCAAGTTGCATTGTTGCTCTCTAGGTGACTGGCATCGTCTTTGAACGCAGGTGTCACAGTTTGCTTCCACGAAAGTGCCACGACACTGTGTTCTTATTCTCCGTGACACACTTTTCGAGTTGCAACTTTTTTTTTTGCAGTTTCTCTGTAGCAGAGTGAAACGTGCGTTTGAAACATTGCAATTATGTAATTATTCTTGAGGTGCCTGATTTTGCCGTTGTCTTCCTCTGCATTAGCTGCCGAGGTCATCGCTGGCACGATGCGGTCATTCCATGTCGCCGTCTTTCACGATTAGCTTATGTGGTTCCCGCGGCATTAAAAAAAATTGACCGAACTGTGCAGGAACAAATGGTGTTGATTGCATCACGCAAAGGTTGATTTGTGTTTTATGTCCGTGGTGTCACGCAGGCTTGTTGTTCATTTTTTTTTCTCGTTAAATCAGTTGGGAGTTATGCACATTTTGGGGCACTTTTTGTCCGTATGGAGTGTAAATAGAGACGTCGACATTCTGCAGTCCTGTGATGTTAGCAGCTGTAGCCTTTTGAAGGTGCTATGCCCCCGAGAACTGTGTATATACGGGGTGTGTCTTTGATCCTGAGGCACGCTGGAAAACGAGCTGGAAAAATGGTTGTCTGCACATAGCAAACCCAAAATTTCATCAAGGTTGTATATTAGTGGGATATTTTACCTTATGAAATTCTAAGGTATAGCTCCAGTCCCGCAAAAAAGTGAGAACATTCTGGACATTTTAAAGGGGCACTGACACGTCAAAATCATATTTTTTTTTTTTTTTTATTATCCGAAACGATTGAAAACGATGCCGGGACATTACCCTCAAAATTCGAAACTTGAAAATTCAGTATTTGTGAATTCAAAAAACAATTTCCAAATACCGAATTTGAAGTTCCCGCGCGATCCGCGCCAGTGCAGCGAGTCAAATTTTGCGGTCTCCTGCGACTCGACTTTTTTTCAGACCTCCGCTCCACGCTATGAAGCAAAGCGCCGTTCCCACGGCGACCCCAAGCGAGGAGGAGGTGATAACACGCCGACGCGGGAAAAAACCGGTTACTTCCCGACTCGCCGTGTTGCTCGCCGACGAGCACCGCCAAGTTTTCCGAGGGAAGGTACAAATCTAGGAAGCAACATCACACCGAACTCTGATTTCTGGTATTTCAAAAAGAGGGGCCGTAGTGCGTTCGCAATTGCGTTAAAAAAGATGTTTTACGATTGCTGTTATTATATGTTATAGAAATGTCACCTACAAAGCTTCTAAATTTCCTGATTTTTGACGCCACCGATCAAAAGAAGCGAGGAGGTGAGCGCGGGAAATTTAAACGCCAAAAATAAAAAGGCGCGCGCGCGCGCGGGAAATTTTTTTTTCGCGATGCGGTTTTTTTTGCGTGTCTATGACTACAACTTGCATCGTTTTAGACAATAAAAAAAATACAACCTTTGGGTTGTCAGTGCCCCTTTAAACGATGGGCTCCAAAGCAGACGACTGACTCACGACGAGGGACTTGTTTGGAGTTGCTGTCAAGAGGTGGCGCGTCGTGTTACAATTCGAAAACGTTGTCATGGCGGCCGTCGATCAGAGTGAAGATAATCTTTGTATACGCGTAATCTAATTTACCTCTCAAAATAATTATGCGGAGTAAGTATGGGCACTTAGTTGCACATAGTGCCGCCTCTCTCTAGCGGCTCCAAACATGGCTATCTCCACAAATCAGTCATTAGCATCATTTAAATTCTCAAGGATATTTTTTTTATTTGTTTTTCGTATGGGAGCAGCGATGGCTTGAAATTTCGCAATCTAAAATCCGCTTGCTAAATGCAAACATTGATTCTTCCGTCTCGTGTTGCAGAGTCCCTCGGCATTATTTCCAGTCGACATGCCGGCATTTTTCACGATTGTGCAATATGATGTGGTTTGAGTGAAATGTGAGCAAACGTTTTAAATGGATGTCTGTACTGTCAGTACTGAGAGGATGATCTCGTAGCTCTTGAGGTTGACACCGGCTGCTGTTTTGTGGCTCCTTGTGTAGAGGTCAGTGTGCCATAGGACTATTTAATGGGAGTGTTTCGATAACAGACGAGCCCAGTGTTGTGAGTCAGGTGTTTCACTAGTTGCGGGATTAGAAGCACCCGTCCTTTGTTAGTAGTACTGATGTCCACGCATTTTGTATTTGATTGAGTTTTATGCGTCGAAATAAACTTGAATTGAAAGACTTTCCATCAATGCCAGGCTCTCTTTTTCTTCTGTCAAGGGGTCTAGAAGCGAGGTCTTTTGAAATTTGAAATTCGAATTCGGTGAGATTCGGCACTGTCAATGAGTGTTCGGACAAATAATTACCTAGTGAGTTGCTCGCGTGATAAGTCAAATTATATATTATTAATTCATAACAGTAGACATACAAATTATGGATCTGGAGTTCTAAGCGAATTGTGGTTTTGGCCAAATATTTTCTAATCGAATTTCAAATAGCTGCTGCACCTCTCTCGAAACCTTTCAGTTTCGTTGCACCATGCTTAAACGAAAATTCAGCTGGACTTGTAAATTTTGCTTCCAAGTTTGCACTTGTTCATTTCTAGGCTCAGTTCATTTTAATCTTTTTCTTTTTTTATGAACTCTGGTCTTAACGTTCCTTGCCTAAATCGGGGTGGCAAGTAAAGGACGGATTTCACATAAAAATATACCTACAGAGATGCCCGGCTATACCTAGTTGAAGAAAGTTGTAAACCGTGCCCAGTCCTAATATTCTTTCTTCAATTTCAATTTGAAGAGAGCGAAAGACGAATGATGAACGCAGCTTGTCAGGAAATCCGCTGCCTAACATCATGATAGCCACAATTTCATTTTGAACATCTTACTGCAATGTAGATATCACCATTCACAAAGTTTGTTTCTCTTTTAAATACATCAGGCGCGCGCGTGCAGCACCCGCCTTGAAGGTGCGGTATTGCTTCCCCGCAGTGCACAGCTGCTCGGTAAGAAGCGCACTCAGCGGAAGTAAGTCGCCGCGACCAACATTGTGGAAAGTACACATATCGTAGTTCATCTCGAAGCTGATATCGAACAGCGTATTATCCGAAACTACTATTCGAATCTTCGCACTACCCTACACGCCAGCATTTACTACTAGGGAACCCCAGCTAACTTACATTTTCTTTCCTGCATACAATCTCCATTTCACTTCGTCCCCAAATAATTTTGTAGTTTTCCCTCATTTTGACCACAGGGCTGATTGTCGACAAGATATGCATCGTGGTAAGTTTTCACAATTTCATCCACGTCAAAAAAAATTTTCCAATCTAACTGACCTCGTTGGGATTAATGACGACATATGCCGCGTGAGCTACCCATTAATTTGAAAGGGCTCAGCCGCACCCACCCATCTTTTTTTCCCTTTCTGGACGCGTTTGGAGGTTTCGGTTTCGTATCGGAGAGCATCTTCGCACCAGCTGTTTCCCACGTTAATAATATTTAGTATTTAGTTGCACCAAAACCCGATAGATGGCGCCAGCGGTTATTATGGTTACTTCGCTTACATGCGGAGCACAAGTTCGTCTGCTTTTTGCATAGGGGCTACAATGATGTCAGAATGCCGAGCACTTCTTGACTGATTGGTAGACCTCAAGGCTTGTAGCATCGAGGTCTACCCACTATCCTACCAATCAAAGCCGATCATAACTTAGCGCCGTACTGACGTCACCTCAACCCCTGCTGCGCAAGGAGCAGACGACTTGCTCTCCCCTTCTCTCATGTGAGGGAGGAGAGGCGGGGATCCTGTATTCAATCCCCGCACCTTTTCATTTCGATCATAATACCGGCAGTGCGGTAGTGTATCAGTACTGCGTGGTGCCCAGCCTAGCAGTCATACTGCACTGGCTAAATCTCTCATCTACAGGGGGTAACCGCATGTCGCCATAGTCTGCCAGACTGAACTCGTGCTGTCTAAATAACTAACGACTAATGTGTTTGTTTTTTAGCAAGACCGCTGGAGCAGAGCTGTGCTCTGATACAAAACAAAACCGAAACTTTAAAACGCGTCCAAATGTAGTGCGTTTTTTTTACTCGGAACGCTGATTCATGCTTCTAATTCATACCACATCCTTAGATTTATTAATGAAAAAGTTAATTACTCAAAAGTAGTCAATAAGCTAATTAAACCTAACCTTGTGACTCAAGCACCGACAGGGCACCCCCATTGGCATACAGATCGTTTTTGACGGGACTTCGGAAGCAACCGCCGTATTGAGAATGCGCCAGAGCGAGGTAGATATCGCGAATATGCCTTTCCGGAAAATCGCGCTTGTGCCGGCTCGAACGCTTCGTATATCCTGGTAGTGGCATTCATTCATTCTTACCATTAGGAAATCAAAACACACACAAAAAATAAAGCGAACGGAAAAAGTCACTACATACTCTTATTGCTTTCCTTCTGCCTTCTTTGCGTTCAGAAATCACGAACTGTTAAACCAACGTCAATGTCGTCTTCGCTTCTTGGATACTTTCGCGTGCCGTACATCTGAACGTCACAATGCGTAAAGCAGACGCTGGGGGCACAACAAATTTCTGGAAAGGCCTTGCATAAATGCCTTTCCAGAAAAAAATAAATAAAAATTATATACGTGTTGTGTAATTCGACGCCGCAGTACACCGTTTCCTCACTGGCTTGCACTTGCAACTATTTATGGCACATATCTGAGCATCAGGCACGTAGCCAGAATTTTGTTTCGGGGGGGGGGGGGGGGGGGGGGGCGCCCATGACAAAATGCTGTATGAGGGGGAGGGGGGAGAGGAGGTCCCAGCAAAATGGAAGATTTCGGAAAGGGGGGGGGGGGGCAACCGGGCCCCAGGCCCCCCCCTGGCTACGTGCCTGCTGAACATCATTCATACTTTCACCGATGGTTCGACCTCACCACTTTGTTTTTCGAAGGCAACTTTTAAAATATTTTAAAACATCCGAACTAGTCGCCTTACGAGAGACAAAGTTTACCTCGTAAGTCAATGGCCCAAACCTCAGAACGACTGGTGATTCAAGGAGCGGCCAGGCTCTTTAAATCGACCGCAAAATTCGGTTTTTTAACCTATCGCGTTCCGATTTTGTGCAGCGTTAGCTACAGGTGCTGCATTTTTTCTATAAAATTCGCAAAGAGCAAGCTTACCTGAGGAAAAAGTAAAAACATAAAATAAAAAGGCTTAACTCCTATGGAACCGCAGCGAAGCTACCGGTCTTCAAACCATATAGAACGCCCAATGGTTTGAAAACCGGTGGCTTCGCTGCATATATAAAAAAAAAAAAAGAACATTATTAAAATTAGGAAATTTTACTTCCATGACTGGTCTGAGAATGTCAAAGCGCTCCGAAGCCAGCAGTTGTGATCGGCTGAAAAGGATCCCGAGTAGCTCTGGCGGCGAGGAGGGGGCGCTGTGCTGAATCAAGGTCAGAGGAGAGAGGCGACCACCCGAATTCCCCATTAGATACGCGTCAGCACGGCTTGAGGTGAGGTTCGTCAACTATTACGGAGCTAATCGAGACACTTCATGATTTCTCGATGGGTATAAACAACAGACGACAAAAGGATGTACTTTTTTTAGATCTGTCAAAGGCGTTTGACCGCGTTTCACACGCCAAACTTATAAACTATACTTCGTTTCACCTTCGGTCCGAGCGCGGACGATGGTATGAACCGAAGGGCCAATCAAACAGCGCAAAATGCGCAACGTCATGGCGTGCTCTTTGCGCTTGATAGGACTAGCCGGCGTAAGAGCACGCACAGAGAGACGGCGAATACCCGCTGGTCCTATCAACTGCAGAGAGCACGCCATGACGTTGTGCCTCTTTGCTGTTTGATTGGCCCTTCGTCTCAGTACATCGGCCGCGCTCGGACCGAAGCTGAAACGAAGTATAGGCTAAAACGCATTACACAGTGTAAACGAAAAGTTACGTGGATGGTAGTTTGAAAGGCTTAGACGCCGATTAAACTCCGAAGCATAAAGCATTCACTACCGCACATGGGAGTAAATAAACCAGAAACCGCCATTTTACTCCAGAAGGGACGGAGTATAAAAGCGACATCACCTCATTTTACTCCCATGTTAAACTGGAGTTCTTGTATGACAATACTCCTTAAGACGAAGTGGGAGTTAAAGAATACTCCTCTCGGTCCGCCCGTCTGCGGGAGATCGGCCGCCATTGACGCAGCCGCCGTTTCCCCAGTCCCGCCCCGGCTCTGGCACCAACGGACTTCCCGTCATGGGAGAGGCTGTTATATAAGTGTCCAAAGCGTTTTGGGACTGTTTTTTGTCCGAATCCAGACGCTGGCGAACACCAAACATATCACCAGTCAAACACAAATAACAAAATATAAACTTTTCGCTCAATTTGGCGAATTCCCAAAAGTTGAGGGTACCATGGGAAAGCAAACGACAATCCAGCTCTTTCCGGACCTTTCGGACAGACTCGAGCGTTGTGCAACCATTTTCTGGCGCATTTTGACTCGCGAAACGAGTTTCGCGAAATTGATTCGAAGTCTGAACAGGACCAAAATACGCGCATATGCAACTTCCTGCACTTTGAAGAAATCCCATAAAGGTAGCAAGAAAATACTATCAAAAATCTCCAATGAAACTCCTAGGTGGATGTGAAGGAATGCTCCCTACTCTCAGCTGGATGTGAAAGAATACTCTCGTGGATCCAGTTAGTAACTCCCAAATGGATGTGAGAGAATATTCCCATAGGGTCACGTAAGAACTCCCAGGTGGATGCAGAGGAACACCCCCGTGGGTCCACGTAAAAACTCCCATATCGATGTGAAAGAATACTCCCATGGGTCCACCTAGGAACACCATGATGGAAGTAAATAAATGCTCCTATTAATCCATATAAAAACTCCCGCACTGAAGGGAGTTCTGTGCTTACTCTCTTGCACCCCCCCCCCCCCCCTTTCTACAAAAAATACAAAACAAAAAACCCCGGCCTGCATGGGAGTAAGGTCTGAACTCCTTTCCGGCGGAGTTTATAAAACATCCCATATGGGAATGCGCTAGAGGACAAGCGATTTACTCCCATCTGGGTACATTTTCGCTTAGATATGTAGAAGGACCAATATTAAAATAAATGGAGGAGTATCTAAGAAATTGTCTTCAGTTTGTTTGTTATGAAGGGCACTTTTCGCAACCAGCTGCAGTGAAGTTCAGAGTTCCATAGGTTCTGCTTTAGCTCGGCT